>SDVV010001134.1:0-10641 GCA_016164225.1 Gammarus roeselii | reverse complement strand
TTCTTCAGGCAGGGTCAGGAGCAGTTGTCGTCGTGAGCAGTCGGTGAACAGGAGCCTCCGACGAGCAGCTTCTGACCATTAGACGTCTTCTGCAGCCCGTGACGATTAGCCTTTGGCCATTAGACGTCTTCGGCAGCTTGTTTGCAAGTGTTTACTAGTGTAGGAGAACAACAACAGACCGCTTGGCCCAAACTAGGTTGAACTTTGATAGCAAGAGGATTAGTTCTGAAGTAGAAAGCCTAAGAGAGCTTCGTGCGCAATTTCTGTTTTAAAAACATCAAGCAAGGGAACGGTTTAGCTATTTCGCGGCGATGTAAGTAGAACTTATGAAGCTGAGACTTAAACGTTTCGATTGTATTGCTGTTTACCACCTCCGCTGGAAGTTTGTTACATTCTTTGACAACTCTAAACGTGAAAAAATTGCTAGTGATGTCGAGTGAGAAACGTTTTCCAACGATTTTGAATCCATTGTTCCTAGTTACTCCGTTCTTATCTAGGTGGAAAAGGTCGATGTTTTACTTACTCTTAATAATCTTCTACACTTCAATCATGTCACCTTTAACACGACGTTTCTCTAGCGGATAAAGATCGAGTTCACGTAGGCTGTCTTCGCACGATTTATTCCGCAGCGAAGGGATGAGTTTGGTGGCTCTACGTTGAACCGTTTCTAACTCAAAAATCTCTTTCCTAAGATATGGAGACCAAAATTGAAAGGAAAACTCGAGATGCGGTCAAACAAAGGCATTGTATAACTTGATCATACTGTATGAATTTTTGTACGAGATAGTGAGGGATATCATACCTAGGATTTTGTTGCCTTTCTTGGCAGCATCGTTACATTGCTTGCTACTTTTCAAGTATTTACTGATGATGACTCCAACATCTCTTCCTTCAGTGACAGGAATGAGTTTCTTTCCGGACATTGAATATTCGTGCTGGAGGTTAAGAGGACCTATGTGCATACCTTTACATTTGTCTTCATTAAATTTCATTTACCACTTTTCTGACCAGTCAACAATTTTGTTCAAGTCTAGTTGGATCTGCTGGCAATCTAGTACGGTTTGCACTTTTTCTAATATTTTAGTATCGTCTGCAAATTTGCTGATGTTTGAGGTTACGTTGTTATCGAGATCATTAATCAATATTGTAAAGAGAACTGGACCTAGCACAGATCCTTGTGGCACGCCGCTTGTAACATTACCCTATGAGGAGGAAGTGCCTTTAAGTACAACTCGCAGCCAGCATTTTATCCAGTTGTAAAGCTCGCCTGGCATACCGATGCTGTGAAATTCACTAATTAGGCCCTTGAGGGGGAATTTACCGAAGGTTTTTTGAGAGGCAAGGTAAATGATATAGATTGGAGATTTTGTGTCGTAAATTTCGATTATGTTCTGGAAAAAAGAGTAGCAGGTTCGTAATACAGGAACGGTTTTGTCTAAAACCATGCTGAGAGTCGCCAATCAATTTGTTTGATTCTAAGAATTCTGTAACTTTATCCTTTATCAAACTTTCCATCAATTTGCCAATGACTGAGGTAAGACTAATTGGACGATAATTTCCGGAACACTTTTTATCCTTTTTTTATATTGGGGTAACATTGGCCTTTTTCCATTTAGATGAGCAGGCGGTATTTGTGAGAGATTAGGTAAAAAGTTTGATAAATGTTTCGCAATTTCGTTTTATAGTCTCTTCCAGAATTCTAGCATTAACTTGGTCTGGACCTGAAGATTTTGTGACTTTCAATTTATCTATATATTTAATAACTTTGGTGGGGAAAAAGTTCACAGTGATGAGGGGTTCAATTCGTCTTTCCGCCTTGATATCCTCAGGATTAGGAATATCCTGATTCTCTAACGTAGATACAGAACAAAATTATTTATTAAGTAGGGCACTTATTCCGGTGTCGTCCGTTTCTAGCTCACCAACATCGTTCTTGAGAGGACCAGTTAGAGATCTTGATTATTTTTGCTCGAAACATAACTTAGAAATTGTTTTGGATTAGTTATGGCATTGGCGGCTATTTCATTTTCCTGATCTTTCTTCTCACGTTTTTGGGCCCTCTTTAGATCTCTTCTGCTGATGTAATCATTTTTTGATACGTCGTCATGTGGATGTTTCTGTTTTATCGAGTACTTTGCTTTCTTTCGTGACTGAAGGCGCTGCAGTTCTCCTTTCCAGTACATAGCTGATTATTGCGGTTTGCCTGTTTATGTGCGTGATGAGCTCATATTTAATATTTTTAAGTGCAGTCAAGAATTTGTTAAGTGATTTGTTGACATCTTGTCAGAGGGTTCTATTTGCTGACACCATTCACTCTCTTAGGCCATCAAAGTTAGCTAATTTAAAATTAGGAACTTTTTCACAGTTTGTTGCCGTTTTCAACTCAAGCTCTATCAAAAAGCGTATATAGTTATGGTTGCTAGTTCCGAGTAGTTCTTTCATCTCGACGTTCGTGACCAGAGAGTTCCTAGCCCTAAACAGGTGATCAATAATATTGCTACCTCTTTTAGGTGTCTTTACAGGCCAACGTCTAATTGATTGCAAAATCAATCAGACGTTTGCCGGTGAAAGTGCATTCGTTTGTTTCCTAATCAATGTCAGGGATATTGAAGTCTCCGAGCACAATACTGTGCTGTGATGTGATGACATCGACGAGGGTGTTGTATAGATCGATATCATCTGCAACCTTGCTTTTTGGGGGACGATAGACGAGAGTGATTTCCCATTTTAAATGTTTACCGACTTCTATGATTGATACTATGTCGTGTCTGCTGTTTTGAATAGTGACTCCTATTATTTGTAAGGTGTTTTTCATAAGAAACAACTCCACCTCCCTCTCGGCCTTGTCTATCTTTGTAAAATAGTGATTAAACAGGGAGAGTATAGTCGGCTAAATAATGACTGGTGTTCAATTTCATCCACGATTTCGTGATTGCTTTTATGTCGATACTTTCATTCATTTCACGTATACCTAATTCTGCGAACTTTTCGCGGAGACTTCTAGCGTTCACATAGAAACATTTGATAGTACCATTGCGCACATTGACATGATTTTCTTGACTTATACTGATTCTACTCCGAGGCTTTGTGTCGGCGCCCAAAATTTAGTTTACGTTTACGCGGGTTGTACTAGCGGAGCAGCGACTACTGCCTCTAACTTGGACTGGGTTGATGACGGGAACTTTTTTGCGAGGACCTGCGGTGATGTTTTGATGGGGTCCTGTATTGGTTGTGTATCTAGTGTTGGCAGGGTGGTGGCCGTTGGGTCATTACGTCGGGCACTGCTGGCGGAGTTGTGAGTTGGATTTCGAGTGCGTTTTTTGACTTATTATCGGTGTCAAGACCAGCGCTGATGTTTTTAAGGATGTTTTCGAGGGTATTAAGTCCGTATGCGTTTATGCAAGCCTTGTTGGTGATTCTGTTGAGGTTATAGTACTTTGGATCGATCATCGTATTCCAAAGATCAGAGAATGAAATTTTTTGAGCTTCACAGAATTTTGCTACATGATTGTTAAGTAAAATCATCTTGCTTAACTTATATCTTCTTCGGCCAGTGCCAGTGACCAGTAACATGGATGTTCGCGTTTGAGCTTTGATATTGCCGATTCAGTCTGCGACACGTCTTCAGCTATGACTTGCGGTATACTTCGTTTGAAAGAATGTTATTTTTCCTTTTTGATTATGCCTTCGATCTAGTCGATTTTCAAGTGCGCTTTGTCGAATATTTTCAGTTGAATTCTTCTTTCATGCTGTTTTGATTTGAAGGTGGTGACATTGTGGTCACCAATCACAATAACTTCCTCTGAATTCTGAAGGTCCATTTTATCGGGCAATACATCAAATCGGTTACGTGTGTTGGGTCGGATGTGGTGATGTTGAGGCAAAACGTGTGTTGCATTGTCGCAGCATGACTGCCTTCTGCTTACTATATTTGTGTAAAGTGCATACTATCTTTGACTGAGTGTCCTATCGATTTGATGCTGTCATTTGTCTCTGCGTCTAGAGTTGAAAGCTTCTTGGCCAATTTGGAGTCCAGGTGCACTTGACATTCTTTCATTGGATTTCGAGTGGCCTCAGTAATTTCTTTGAGTGCTGCTAGTTCACTGTTCATCAGATCTTTGAATTTGCGGAATTGTTTCAACACGTTTTCCAATTTTGATTCAACAGCTAGCAACCGGGTGTCCGTGTTGACTGTCTCTGTTTTGGACGAGTTGTTAAAGGCCTGACTGAGAATTACCTTCAGCTGCTTGATTTCCTCTGCCTGTTGTTTGATTTCTTCTGTCTGTTAACATAGTTTGCAGCGTGCTGTCTTGCATTCTCCATTTGAGGGACTACTGCGCAGCTTTCTGGCAGGGCTAGAAAAACTATCACAAACCTTTAGTTCGAATGCGTACGATTGGTGGCATATGCCACATGCTAAACTTAGCCTGAACTATCTTGAGCTGGCAAAGAGATTACCGGTGAGAAAATTAACCTTATGCTTGAGTTCTATTTTCGTTGTTTGTTGTAGACAGCATACATGAATTTAATAATTATAATTATTTGCGGTATGTTTCGATTATATCGACAAATTGAAAACGGAATTAGAACGGAATTAGTACAAACACGAGTCGGATGCGCGTTATCGTCGGATGCGCGTTAGCGCAAGGTTAATTCCTTTTGCGGGATTGAGTTGAATGCAAAGACAAACTATTCGTAACTGCTCCCTTCTGCTTCCTAATGTTGTAGAAATGATAACATAATTTCGGGGATCAACTTTGTACCAGACATGACCGGCAGAGTATCATAAGACGAAGGGAAAATAAATTACATTTCAGTAAATGGAGTGCTATGAAATTATTGCACGATTCTAAGCTGCAAGATGTAATGTGTCACTACCGGGCATCCTATAGTTATCATGAGCATGACCCACCAACAATAGTTATTATGCGTATGTACCACCTTCAATATGAGCATGAACCACCTACAATATACCAGTCACGGACAATGCAATGATACTCCAAATACAAGTTTTTAAGGTTTTGTTATAGAGAACCGGTCACATTTGACAATGTTGAAAATCGGAATACCAGAAGTAACCGAGAGAAAATAAATATATTAGCCTGTGACGAGCATCCGCTGACCAGAAGCCGTCTCCGTGTGCCTCAAACAAACAGTCTCTGACGCGCAGCCTCTGACATGCAGCCATGGACGTTTAGTCCTACGACCAGCTTCTGACGACCAATATCTGACTAGCTGTCTCTGACGAACAGCCTCTGACGAGCAGCCTCTGAGATGCAGTCTTCGATTTTCCATCAACATGAATTCGTGATTTCCTCGCCCTATGTATTGGTGCATTTTTCCAAACTTATGACCTAGGGATTTACCAACGTCATGTTTCCCTGATTCTTATCTCAAAATAGAAGTTGTCTGTAAGATCCATGACGATAATATTGTACTTTTTTTAATGAAATACGAACCGGCGGCCAACTTGAGACGAGCTGCGATGAATTCAAAGTGAACTTACGTTTCTGTTCATCCAAACAGTGTTTCATGATGATGAAGTTTTATGTGTTATTTTTAAGAATTGGAAAGCTTTCATCAGAAGATTCTGACCAATAACCCTCTCGGTAGTCTCTGATCGACCCCAAACACACTAGCAGCAACGTCTTGTTCTTGTTTTCGTGTCGATCGAAAGCAGTGTCGTTTCGCCTTTAGCTCACCAGCTTTAGCACCATACCGTACCGCGGTAACTCATAAATAAAATAATTTATATTCAATACTACCCTTTTTGGACATTTGCATAAACGAAGTTAGTTTTGAATTCATTGACTCATGATTGAATGGCTTATTCAACAATGAAAAGCTTCTGCGTTCCGAGTTCACCCGTACATTAGCGGTGGCTCACTTCGGCCACCCGTTTACTTCTCAGTTCATGAAAATTTGTTCGTACGGTGTAACCCGACCATCATTTTAGACAAAGGATAACAATCTTTTGAAGGGTTTGGTGATGCAGATGAACCGGATGAGTGAATAGTGAAGCGTCAAGGTGACCTGTTGGGAGAAACTGCTCACAATTTGACAAAATGCCAGAGGCAAAGTGTCACACGTTGGCGTCCGAATTATTTGTATTTTGTCAGGTCTATGATGTGTTCGTAGTATACTGGAAACGTGTTCAAAATGATCTTAACTTCTCCAGTGTTGAGAATATATTATTTCAATCATGACTGAAGGAACACATCCTTCAAATGAGTTTTTTCCTCAACCACACCGTTCAGAAGTCCTTATACATGAATAGAAGAGTCCCACAACATTTACTACACTACAATTTAGGCCTCTCCTTGTGTTCCAATGAAATAAATTCCCCCGGGCCAATACCGTGAGTTATCTCTTTTCGCAATTGGCTTCCGCCGCCTCACGACCTCACGGACCAGAACGGCACATCTGCCTGGCCCGGTCATGGGAGAATCTATAATCGATTAAGAAGGTTCGTTCCGATGTTCATATGTGTAGTAACAAACGTTTAGTTTAATATTGAGGAAAATCCTATCTTAATTTACTTTGCATGATGAAGTAAACTTTTTGAGCAAGTAATCTGTTCCATTCCCACTTGTCTTATAAACCATGTTACTGGTAATGTTCCATGCCTTATGGCGTGCTGCGCAATGCTCCATTAACGGGGAGACCATTAATTAGAGAGCTAATGGCCAGAGACGAAGCTTGCAACCAACAGCACCGCAGCAGGAAGAACACTATCACCGGATCTGTTGGAAACAGTAAGTCAAAGTCAAAGGCAGCTGTACGGTTTCGTAAGTGTTTTATCGGTTTATTGAACAAAAGACTCCAACCACGTCTTTACAGGCTCATTATGTGCAAATATCAGCTTGACCAGCAAGAGGTTGATCAGATACTGAAACAATCATAAAACCGCATCCCCATGGAAGGGGTTTGTCGACGGAAATAAATATTTAGAACTCACACTTACCCAAATACGCACATCTCAAACACACACCTACCAAAACTATGTCCTTTAACTCGGAAGGGTCAGGCTAGATGCTTGGTGAAAAAACTTTGGGTCAGGGAAGTGGGAAGGCATTATTGTCAACAGAAGTGTCCGACAGATTTCACGTATTTACCGCAGCTCGTCACAGTTGCCCGGCCCTCCCATACTCGGGTCCATCACATTTCTCAATGAAATAGCTATAAGCGGGAAAGCCTGTCATTGCCGGGCATAAACTCAGCCATTCACAATCATTCTCCACTCACGCTTATTCATTGCACACACCTTCGCTACCTCCACACTATGTTTTGATTACCAATACCTGTTTCAGCCCTTTCATTTTCCAAAACCACGACCATCCTTTACCTCTACGTCCACTCATCTCTGCTCACATAACACTTCCCATAAATTTCCCTCCATCTACCTTCTTATCACCATCCCCGTTCGGATTCGAACATCTTCATTATCCTTCCTATCAATTCACGTCCCTCCGGTCATCCTCTCCAAACGCATTCAGCTTCTTTTGACTTCTTCTTTATCACTCCCCATTCCTCAGGCACGTAGCACACTGTTTGGATCACTTCCCTCTCATGCAATTCTCTCTCTCTGCTTCCATACTCAAGAACCTGCAGCTTAATATACCCTTCAGTGTACCCAACACTGTTCACCTATCCCCTACTCTACATTTCTCCACAATTTTCAAAGTGTCAAGTATTCTGATTCCACCCACACAACTTGCAGCTTCCTCCTCTCACCCCCCCCCCCTCCTCTCAAACTCCGAAACCACCCTGTAGAGGGTGGCGGTAAAAATGGATATGTTGTTGAATAACTCCAACTTTTTATTCTAGGAGATAGGAAATATAAACAAAGTTCCTTCGAAATTGAGAAATTTATAGCTAATTTTCACATAGTCCTTTCCAAACTGATGGCCGTCAGTTGTAATACACTTCTCAGTGACTTCATAGAATGCATGATTTCTGTCAGAGAACCAAAGAAATAGTTGAGAAAGTAAACTTGAATGGTATGTCAAATAAACAGAATCATTGGAAGTGGTCGCCCACGAAACCTGGGTTCAATGTTGTTGAGCCATTGCATTTGCCAAAGGTACCGTGCGGTATGGACTGAGTGCAACGAAAATTAATTGCCCGTTCTTCTACAAAGTTACTGATAGTTACAATTAAAACTGATTTAATCATTAATTTGCTCAGAGTTATTTTCGAACGTGGAAGTACATCGTTCTGAGGTATCAGTGAGGTGGAGCCCCGGCGCACACTTTAAAAGATGCCATCGACCGGTTAAAGAATCGATTTTCTGTCGAGTTCATTTAACACAGGAGTAAGTTCACAAAGCTATCAAGATCGCCCGACCTATCCCCGCGTTCGACTATTTCCTAAAGAGCTGGTCAAGGACCGTTTATTTAGATTAAAGCTTGCATCCCTTGATAAACTCAAGAAAGAAGTGAACGCCTGCCCACTTCAAACAGCCGCAACACCATGAACACCGCCTCCATGTCGACCCAATCGTAGTCTTCAAGATGCAGGAAGACCAAGAATTCCTTACCTTTCGCACGGTACCAAAAGTCGCTCTCCATATGCAATTGGTCGCACGGGTGGATATTTTGTAGGTGAAAGATTGATGATTCATTTTTTCGTCATTAGTATCTCCATGGTACAATAAATCATATGAACTTCAAGCAAACTTTTAAACTTCCCAGCTCGAACAATTACTGCATGACTAAGGGGCGCGATTATTGCGAGTTATGATACTTTCCACAGTCCTGTCCGACAGTAGCAGAGATTTGTACACCCTTTATCAGCACTCAGCATCATAACCTACTCACCATGCAAAACATATTAATACCTCGTGAGTTGCTGCATCTATTTTGATCTCCTTTTGTTTCTATATGGCGGAAGAATGCAAAGCACCTCGCCACTCAACCGGTACGATACGCAACAAAAACAAATATAATTTCTTCAGTTCTAAGCCAACCATTTGACTCCGTTAGGATAACCCTCTTGTGGACTCAGTCGCAACTCTTTCTAAACCATAGGCTTTCTATGCTTTCATCCCTCCGTCACCTCTTCCTTGATGATGCACGCAACATTACTGACAGTCCTCCTCACATACATCTCTCCAATACCGTTCGTCTTCGCTGCATCCCTGCTGCAGCCTCGCTCAATCAACAACCCTAACATGGCTTATTTCCACTTGAAATACGTCAATCAGCAACTCAATTCGGTGCTTGCCTAATTGCTTCGAAAAAAAGCTTTCCCCTTCCAGCAAGTTAAAAAGACTGGTGACATTTAAAGTGGAATATTCTTTCCAAGCTTTGGAAGCAAGAGATGCTGAGAGATGGATGGTTTTATGTACATATGTGAGAGATGTTGATATAATAATCATATAGACATACGATAAATATTGTTAATAATAATCATAATAAAATAGCAATAAAAATAAAGGTACCGATTATAAAAAATAATAATAATGTAAGCAATTAATAATATTAATAACCCATTCAAAAACCTACTTACATATGAACACAACACAACTCACCTTAAAATACGAAAACCAACAAGTCTGATAACAGTTCAAATTACCTCTCAACACTGAAACCAACGCAAATCGACCCACCGATACTTAATCAATTTGTAAGAAACACACATACAAATCAAACACAATGTCACTCCGTACACAATACCCCGATACCTGTTGCACCCCTTATTTTCGTTTCGTACCCAATTACAAACCATTTTTTCACAGATTTTTTTTATATTTCAGGTGCCATATCCCAATTTATATTCGCAATATTGTTCCCGTTTTGCTGCGCCTACTTAACCCGGTTTATAATAACAATTGCATTATGCACCACTTTACTTTGCTGTTATGATAACACAAGTATTGCGAAAATGACGAAGATCAAACACGAATGAAATTGCCTAATGCCTTTTCGGCAATTTGGCACCTAACTCCAAGCGAGTTCTTACGATGTCGAGGCAGTACTCGTTCTCGAACGAATATTCGGAAATCGAAAGGTACACAAATAACAGAAGATGTGTGTCAGTTGATCTATAAAAGGTGTTTTTTGAAGTTTTCAACCATCCAAACTCTCTATAAAATGAACTCATTATGTTACATTGCGTCCAGGGACTAAATTTAAATTTCAACTTTTTATTAGGATCCATTCATATGAGCACATATTAAAGCCTTTGGAGGAAGATCTGAACCACTTGGATGAAGTTGTCTCGACTTTGCTTACTAGTTTCTTCAGATATTCGATTGTCGTTGACTTATGTTCGTGGACAATGAATTCCATCACTTCACAAAACAAGTAGTCGAGTGGCATGAGGTCGAGGTAATGAGCGGGCCGTGGCTGGTTTGGTCGGCGGCTGCTTATATTCGCTTCGGAAATATGCCTTCGTTGGAGCAGTGCGCATGAGCACCATCCTGTTAATATTTGAATTCCTCCGACAACAATATGATAGTAGAATTCCCCCTGATACCAATATAACATTTCGAATGTGGATTGAGAATAAAATCTTCAGAGCGTCGATTTTGCTGGTTGAAAACCAACGACAGAATTCCAAACGTAGTATCTTGTGAAGCACGGTGAGCTGTTGAGATCGATGACTTGTGGCTTGTAATAGAGGAAAACTGCCTCTTCA
>SDVV010001133.1:0-26880 GCA_016164225.1 Gammarus roeselii | reverse complement strand
TTACATATATATTACATATATGTATTTATCCACGAATACGATGTCGGGGCGTCACCGGCAGCGTATATCTATCTTAGCTTACACCAATTTTTAGCAGCACAGACACATGATCTCTTGACGTGGCGCTTGAGTCATTTCGGTTGGTCTCTCTATGGCTAAACCATGTCCATAGCACACTACGGATATGTTTGCATTTTACACTTCTTATTGATACCTCCCTCAGTGCCTCTCAACTATTGAAATTTGTAAATATTTTCATATCGAATCTCTTCACTTGTCTATATTTGTTCTTATCATCAGCAGTTTGACTACACTTTCTACACCAATTCTGATTTTGGAAATATCGCCTAATTTTCACACTCAGTTTATGTCGATTGTTTGAATGTGATAAGTGTTTCATATCCTATTCCACGCTCACACAAACAGTCAGCTTGTTTCTCACTGTTTTGGGTTCTGTTTCCTCGTGTGTTTTTCTTTGGTTATCCTGACCCGACTCAGTAACTTCCATCACTACACCCCATGAAGGCTTGCACTTATGATTTGCATTTTAATTCTTTAATTTGTAAATTCCAGACGATGACGACGTTTGTGATGGCGCCCCAAATTGCTACTGCTTCTATAGATGGACAATTATATTTATTCTCTGCAAATAACATATACTCCCGTTGTGTCATTCACAATGAAATTCAGCCAAATCGAGCTCGACTGCATTCTTCCACAACGGAATCACAACTTCAACTGACCGAGAACGAAACTGAGCCCGATTTCTAACCTACCCATCGGTATCAAATCTGAAACATTTTTCCCGAATAGTTGTACGGCAATGAATAATCTGCAGTGATTGCCATTTTGAGCTTCGCTTCATTCGTTGAATCATCTTCTTCAACCAACTCGGCCATAACTTCGTTAGCTCAGACTATTCCATCCACTCATTGTCTAAACAGGTATTAGCTTGCTATAATTTTTCTCATCGAACATATTCCCACGGCCACCCATTTCAAGTTACATATTAATCATTGTACACGGTCATATTGCATTAAGTTATAATGTTGGGGTAAATACCCAACATATTTTCTATTCACAGTTGTTACATACATCATTAGTATTATCTCGCTTTTGATTTGAAACAACATAGTTCATATATCCAACCAAGCCCGTCTTAACTATATATTTCATTTTGCTCTCAAAATCCTCCATGTACTCCATCATTGCTTTAATGCGAATGCCATAGTAGCCCCCGTTCCCGCGATTCCACACATGCGATACTCTTTGTTCATGAGCTTTAATTTTTCGAAATATATCAAGCTCAAAGTCATTCTGCTCTTCATTCTCAATGCATTTTTGCATGCGAACCAGATTTTCTTTCATTCATAAGTAAAATCAATTTTCCACTACGTCATATTTTTTACACTCGTTATGATTTTCTACTTGAATCATTTCAATTTCGAGTTTAGGCGCGTGTGTATGTATGTGTGAATATATGTGTGTTTGCGTACATATACATATATACGTGATGATAGCACAGGTGCCGACATCACGACCGTGGGTTCTTCTGAAAAATGCATGGTATTGAAAAAATACGCAAAAAAAATGTGTTAAGAGGGAGATTTGATATGCATGAAGCAAAACCTAATGAATAAGTAACATATACATGCGTGCAGCTCAATATTGCGACGCTCAATATTTCGACACTAAATTTTAAACTAACAGTACCAAAACTTGCCTGCCTTCACCTAATCGAACATAATAGGGCGTGCTCCTAACCTGCGGGGCAGTTGCAGGTGTTTCTAACAAGCGGGAAAGTTGCAAGTGTTTATAACCCGAGCAAGCTGTACGTGAAATCCTCAACACGTCAGAAATTAAAAAAAAAATCTTACAGATACAGATACAGATTCTATGCCGAATCCCCCAAAATGGGGGGTAGCCGACGGCAAGGCGCACCTCACACTTCTTTCATACACCCACACTCACACAATTTACCCATTTGTGCTAAGGAGTCCGGCCGGGAGACCCTACAACACACCCTCTGGGTCACGAGTGCGGTCCGAGGTCAGTGTCGGCAGCAGGGCCAGACAGTGTAACTGGTTCACCCCTGCCGCATCATGATGACCGGGCCCCTCAGGCCCACGACCATCCCGTCTCTAACGAGATGACAAGGGCTTGAAAGCTCATCAAGAGAGCGTCAAAAATCATCCATTCACAATCATTCTCCACTCGCGCCTATTCATTGCACGCTCTCTCGCTACCTCCACACTCAAGTCTCTCCTTCCTAACGCCTGCTTCACACCATCCATCCACCTTAAGTTTAGGTCTCCCTCTCGGCCTACGTCCACTCTTCTCTGCCTTCAACCCCCCTTTCGCCAATCTCCCTTCATCCATCCTCACCATGTCTCCGAACTATCCCAGAGCAAATATACTCAATGAATACTTTTTGAAGGTCGGGAAGAATATTATCGAAACATAATATTAGTACCAATGAAAACGGCCATCTCAAATATCTATCGAATAAAAATTTGGTTGGTTCCTTCTATTTTTCACAAAAAACTGCTCAAGACATCACCTCAATTATCTGAGCTCAAAAAAATTAATCTGGATACATCGATTGTTGTTCCGTTAATATCATAAAGGAATAAACAAATATATTATCCCCAATCCTAGCTTCGTCAACAAGTCCTTAATTCAATGAAATAAAAGTTGCTTGAGTGACATCCATTTGCAAAGGTGGTGATAAGACTGATTCTGGAAATTATCGATCCATCTCAGTACTTCCCTTATTTTCCGAAATATTTAAAAAAATATTTTACAAACAAATATTCCGTTACTTGAATATAAACAGTATTCTTCATAAAAACCAGTATGGTTTCAGGGCCATTAAAAATACAACTCAAGCTATATTAAGTTTTCTAAAGCAGGAGATTTCATATCTCCTCACTTCATATCTGTTCAACCGAAAGCGATGTGTAACTGTGAACGAAATCCAATCCACTAAGCTCAATATTAGTCATGGTGTTCCTCAAGATTATATTTTAGGGCCCCTGCTATACATAACTTTTATAAGCGATTAAGTAAACGCATGGTCTTTTTTCAGGTATTCATTGTTTGCTAATGATAGTATCTTATCGACTTGCATCCCTGCAAACACCATAAATGAATTAACTGCAAATAATTGACATTAATGTCAAAAAACCGAGCTACAAATTATTCTCACACAAGCGTAAATTGAATTTACCACTTATAAAAATTGAAAACGATAGAATTCAGTAGATAGACAGCAATAAATTCCTTGGGGTATATTCTGACAAAAAATCTGACATTCATAAATCACATCGACAGCTTATCATCTAAATAGCCAAAATCTATAGGCATTCCTCATAAATTAAAAAAACTTCTCCCACAATCCGACCATAAAACCCTTTATTTCACGTTGTACCAGCCATTTCTAATTTACGGAATGGAATCCTAGTATGGAAAAGAGGAAAAATAAAACAGATAAAAATGATATAATGCAAAAAAATATTACATTCAATTCCAGTACTTATAATTTTAAAGCTATGAATATCCTGAAACCTTAAGATCAATATAACTTCCACATTGGCTTATACGCGTTTAAAACTTTTCACAGAAACTATCATCAAGAACTATTCAATTCAATTAGTAAATTTTCGGGTGTGCACAATTATTACACAAGAAATGCAAATAACCTTTTAAAACCACGCTATAATAGATTTAAAACCAAATCCGGTATCCACTTCAATTGTGTTAAAATTTGGAGCTCGCTAACTCCTGTTTATCGTCAGAATGTTTCCCTGTCAATCTTTAAGTCAAGACTGACTGAGTTATACTTATCATCTTACTGGCCCAACAATGATTTATTATCGCTTGATTGTTTCCTCCCAGTCTCTCAATCGTTTTTGAATTGGTAACCTTGTCAGAAGCATATGAATTACTAGTTCAACAGCCTTGCAGTGTGTTTGAAGTTTCATTCATTCAAAGTTGATAGAACTCTTTTGTCAAATGATGTCACTTTAACTATCCCTGCGGTTGATTCCAGTTGGTTTCTAGGCTTAGTATATCAAGATAAATTTATTTTCAAGTATATTAAAAAAGATAATATTGATAGGTAAGTATGCAAGGATTAGGTTGCCCCGAAGCTCTAAATAACTGAAATAGGGCCTTCAATTTTATAACTGATATATCATAACTGTTGAATGAAATAACATGTAAACTGGACAATCTTGTTGTATTAATATAGGGAATAGACTCCACATGCCTCGCCAGGAAAGAAGTTAGTGTATATCTTTCACGAATCATCTAATTCAGTCTGTGAGTGTGAGCGTCTGGAGTTTGTAATATGGATGGGAGAGTGGTATCTACCCCCTCCCTTCTCCCCCGGCCCAACTGCCAATGGAAACTTTCCACTCCTGCTGCTTAGATTGATTTTCCTTGTCGTTATAGAGCAGATAAACAAAGGTATTTCCTGAACTTGTGAGTATATCGTTAAATGGTTATTGTAATATTGGTATTGTGATGAAATATTGTATTGTAATGAAATATGATACTATGTTTGAATTATGATAAGAAAGCGTACGTGAAGTGGTTTTAGCAGAAGTAAACCGTTTTCTGGTTGAAGGTCCGGAGGTAGAAGTGTGTGTGCTTGTCGCTAGGGGCTTCTCGGGTTCGGAGTGCGGTTGACCACACTCGTGATACGAGCCTGGGGCCCATAATGTTTTCTTTCGCCTTATCATGAACTGACTGTATGCGTGTCACGTCGAGGTGAGTGACTCGATATTAACTTCAATGTCGCCCCTGTGCAAAAGACCATGGACGGCCAAAGCACCAGAACAGTTGGGTGCAAAAGTGTTGGCCGCCGCATTCACTTGTGTTTTTTGCCTGATGAATCACTGTGCCAGCAATGAGTGTCAATGAGTCGTATTGGTGTTAGTTATTGGGGGTGTGTTGATTTAACTGCGGTAGATCGACACGAATTTCTCGGAGTTCACTCATGTGGTGTATTGATGCAGTGGATACAACTAATTAAAAAAAATCATGAGGGTGTATAACTAGGAATCACGCGATATTTCTTCTCACGGACAATTGTTGCTTCTAACAAGGCTTAAAAAAATCTGTTACCTCACAAATTGTGACATGGACGTTAGTACAAATTATGAGAGGAGAATTGCAGCGATAATGTCATGGTCTTTAGTCACCTAGACGTGACGTGTTGCATTGATAAGTTTATTGCTTTATGAACTAATCCCGTGTTAGTCATTGTGTTTTGGGAAGGCGCTAAATTACATAGTAAGTTCCATTTCCCGGTACCAACTGAATGGAGGAACATTCTCCGTAGATATTCGTGTCCGGGACGATTGTGGTTGTTCAGTTGAACATTTTGACGTTACCTATTTGTATCTACTATGATTGTGTGAATTATGTGTGATCTGTCGCATTGATAAATTTACTAATTCATGAAATGACATAGTGTTAGTCATTGTCCCATGTCAGATTGGCAGCGTATGTAGAACTAATTTACGAATTTTGGTTTGTGTACCCCTTTAAGTACATTACTTCGATGTGAGTGTATACTTCCTACTAACTAGAACAGATTTTTTTTAATTCAGTTATCTCCGTGTCGCTAATTTGCAGCTAACGAATTCCCAGTACAAAATGCCATGTCCTTTACCTCGTTTACAGTGTTCTTCATACATTGTTTGTATTATAGCATTTTCACCTTCGTGTACCATACATAGGGCAGCAGCAACTCATTTCCTACCGTGTGACCTTATATCCTGTGAGGTCAAATTTCAACGTCCCAGCGAACCCTTTGCTTAGGAGCGGGGCACTTGTCAGCAACCCAGTTAACGACTTTTTCCATTGTCTGCAAGGTAGACAGAATGTAAGCCTCCCTGCTACGATCATCCAGTAATTTCACCCCATGTGTGCGTATCTGATAACACCATTAGGCTTGAGCGCCGTCCCATGGAACCTTCCACCGTTAAAAATTGATGTTCCAGCACTTTGGTCAACCGCTTGAAGGGGTTCACTGTGCTAACAAATATTCCCCTCTCACGATCAAAGAGCCTGTGAAGCCAACGGATTTTTCCAACCTTACCAACTCAGCATAAAGTGACTCTTAGTTTGTCCTTAGCAACAGCGCAGGCCTAAAGGCCAAGCGACTCCTTCCACTAACTACGATAGCTCAGCGGTAGTTAGTTACAAAGCGGTGCCCACCACACCAACCCTGCTGGACGGCCTCATAGCTTTTGCCGACTGCGACGGTAAAAGAAAACTGACTATTTCCTTTTCAAGGGAAGCTACACGAACCGAGACAGAGCCCACTCGACTATCAGCAGCCGACAGGGATTTTGAATAATGCAACAAGGTGTCAACGTGTAGCCCATATTTCATGTTTAACACAGTGTGATTAGAAGTAAGCTAACATTCAAAGCAATCTGTAGGGTAATTTTTCTTTTTACGATCACCACTGGCTTTGGCACTTGCAATACCCATGTGTAGAGCAGGCCGCTGGAGACAGAGGAGATGTTTTTTCCTTGCTAGTAAAATAAGATGCCACTAACTGTAAGAATAAGCTAATCCGTGTTGTAATACGCAGGGATAGTAATATGTATGTAACTTTATTAACCAATAAGCAGTAGGAGAAGGGGGGAAAATAACAGGACCAATCAGCGAGGGACACTCAGTTAAAATTTGATACATTGGCCGAACTCCTGGAAGTCTCAAAAGATAATTTCGAAACGTTACAAACTGAGTTTCTGAAGACATACAAAACGTCAACTCAACTGTCTTTGCGAGCAGCCGCACAAGAGTTGTTGTCAGTTAACGTAATCCCTGTAAATGAAGCCACAGCGCGGAATCATGCCCGCTTATTTGAAGCAATAAAGAATTTTGTAGACTTATATTATGGGTGACCAAATTTTGATGTCGCAGCGGACCAGCGCTTAGGGAAGAAAATTCTCGTTGATGCGTTGTACGTACTTTTGATGGCGCCACGATTATTATAATAAGACTTTGCATGATAATAAGACTATGCGTGACGCCACTGCAGCTACTACGACTATGACCTTGACGGAAAATGTATTGTACAAGGTAGGTGCGATGCCGGGACGGACGGACGCGTACGAAAATAGACAGGTGGCGTTCCGGACTTTCGGTGTGTCCAGCCCAAGTCGCCGTGTGTTTCCTCCTCGGTCTGATGGTGTTGGTGGTGTATCTCGTCGTAGAGGATACCCTCGAAGAGGTCCGGAGCGAGGTCCTCCTCAGTAAATATGGTTGGTGGACATACAACTAGTCATGACACGGAGAACCCGTATGTGGAGATAGTCCCGTATGAAGGAAGCGCCAGAAGAAGGCTATGAAGCGAATCAGGTGGGATATTCGGAAAGGAGATGCATCAAGTGCAAAGGCACGGGACATACCCTGGACGACTGCCGAAATGCTCCAAATCAACACGTGGAGTGTTTCAGCTGCGGCAGGTTGAGGCATTTTGCGATGAGATTCCCGATAAAAATAAACAAAATCTAGTAAGAAGTCCGAGACAGGCTCCGAGACAGGCTCCAACCAAGGGACAAACAAGGCTGACGTCTATGTCGCGTAGTATAGCCGGAGGGACGGAGGATCGGTACGCGCAGTGGGAAGAGACAAGTAATGTTGATAGGAAGAGACGAGGTTTGCTGAATATTGGCGGTGACCTGTTAAAATTGGTGCTGAGAGTGGGAACGGAGAAGGACATTGAAGATTTGAGGGATCATTTCGCAGATGCGAACCAGGGTGTGATAACTTCCATCCAAAAGATTAACGTAAACTTCTATCATATCCAGGCCACTCTTACCACACTTGTTGATCAGGCCACGGCGACCCAGGCCGTACTCGAGAGGTTCCACCAACAGTTCAGTGAGTTGGACCTGTATTCAGTACCTTCTCCTTGTGTCCATGGACGCCGATGATAAGGCTGCCCTGTTGAGGTTGGGAGCAGTGCCAGAAATTCTGGGATACGATCAATTAAGAGCGCTTGCGGATGAGGCTATAACCCTATTCAAGGACGCCTATTCGTTCCCGTACGCCTTTTCCGAGAGCAACTTTACAAACGTACTGTCGACGCTTGAGTTAAAACCAATGATGGAGGAGAAGACTTATGCTCTAATCCTACCCTTCGTTTCAAAACAAAATATGTCATTAGCCACGCTAGCAACGTTTCCAGTGTAAGATCCGGACACAACCAAAACTTACTTGATTAGCAACTTAGCTAAGAACGTGGCTATCACGAGCGACAGGGAGACGTTTGTAGAGAACCTTGTTCTGGGAGGTGTACGGTGAGGGAGGACAAATATGTATGCTCACCTACAATACAACTGAGTGTAGAGGCAAACCCTTCTTGTTCAGTAAAGAGCTTGTTAAATATCTCACAACTTCATTGTGGGATGGAGCACATAAACCTTACCCGCGTGCTAACCCGACAGATGGGTCGGATTTGTTACTTGTTCATACCCCGACCGGAATGGGCAATGCTGGACTGTCATGATGAGAGTTTTGAACCAAAATATGTAGAGTTGAAGGGCGCTTATGTACTGCACGCCCCATGCTCATTGATAGCACCATCTTTCAGTGTGTCCACTGTGCGTCATGTTTCGTCACCATGACAAGCAAGAGACTAGACCCGATTCCCATTCCACGCATCCGGCTGCTAACTTAGGGGCCAATGCCAATACTGAGGGAACTCTCAAATGTCAAAATTACCATGAATAGCACGGCGGATGTAGTCGATGTGCTTACGTCCGTTCACACAGAACGCCACATATACAGTGTCGGTAGTGTGACGTTAGTGGCGATACTGTTGGTATTAGTTGTCGTTAGCTACCTAGCAATGAAGTAGTATAAGCGGCGCACTTTTTCACCAAATTGTCATTCTTCTCACAGGACACCCAGACCGTTCCCTGCTCCATCCCCTCCACCTGCCCGATCTTATTTGTACCCAATAAATGATTTTGTACCCTGCAACCCTCCCAGGTCCACTCTGATCTCGTTGAAACTTATGTCCACAGATGAATGTCGGGTAGATATGGATGCAGTAGGACGAGTCACCCCGGAGACTGGTGAGAGGCGCGAACTGGATGACCCCGCCCTTGCGCGTCATGTTGCTGCCCGCTCACATGTGCACAGAGAGATCGATTTTGCTGGCCACTGCTCCATCACGAAAAGCCACACTCAGTCGAGAAAAGAGTTGGTTGTTGGACCCGTGGATTCGTTTCACATTATCTGATCTGTCTAGCACCCACACGCTTTGGCCTGTCCCGGGCTGTCTCAAACAGCCCGAGTCCAGGTCCGAGGAGGAGGTGTGGCTGTATCCTGCGTGCAGGATACAGATACAGATACGGACACAGTGACAGGGTCTGGCAAGGTTGAAGCTGCCGCTGTTGTGTAAACAGTGGCCTTGACTATCTGGCAAGGTCGCAGCAGCCGCTCTGAGAGAATGCGAAGGCAAGCTGCCACTGTTGTGTAAACAGTGGCATTGTCGGACAAGGAAGTCGCAGCCAGAGTTCATGCAGGACATATAGCTGTGGGTTATAACAATAGACAGTAATGATTGCATTCAATTAAGATGTCGTTAGTAGGCAATGTTGAGAGGTTGGTTCTAAGCTATTTTGTCACGTGCGGAAGGGGCCTGCGTGCCCCAGTAACCGATTCTCTAATGTTGAACTGCAGGATGTTTTAGAACAGAGGGTATTAATTGTTAGGTTATGTTGCGCTTTCATTAAGGCTGGTTGCCGTGTAATTGGTAGGATGTTGGCCCTAAGCCTGTTTGTTACTTATATGCCTTATTGCCAGGATAACTGCGACATTGTTTTAAGGGGAGTGGCCGGAATTTGTCCCAGCGAGTGGTGGGCGCTGACGTCACGTTTTAGACTATATAAGGCGATGTCACCAAATAACGAGAGATTATTCACAACCTAACCATGTGAAGGACACGTCGTAATACTCGTCCTACAGCCCGCCTGTTTCGCCGCTAAGCCCAACTCTCCCTGCCATAGACTCTACAAGTTAGACGACTTTTCAACGTTAACGTAGACACTTAGAATTCGACGAGCCTTCAAGATCCAAAGCACTTGGACAGTATCACTTCATCACCGTCTTTAATACTATTACTACGTCAGAAGAACAGTAGCATTTAGGAAAGTCTGCCGAGATCTACAACGAGCATCAAGTTCGACGCCCAGGGGGTCAGTCGGACGAGCGCATCGTTAGACGCGGTCGCGGAGGAACACCATCATCCAGCATTCGGAACATAGCACTGCAGGTCACTGACCCGGGTGAGCGCGTACTTTGTCACTATATCTACATCTACGCGTTGATAACTCGATACTACATCCAATCGGTTGTTCGAAGGGTTTTTCCTCCAGTAAAAAGGTTAGAGCTTGGTTTTTCTTTCAAGTGATCCTCATGTGATGTATTAGGATAGCGACCAATCGTGGTATAACGGAGCTATAGGCTAGTACACATATATGTATTTGAACTGTCTTTACTGTGTTTTTTTCTCTGCACACAGTTGTGCATAATATAGATAGGCTGCGTCATCTGTGAGTGGGTAGTAATTTGATGCCAGTCTCAGGGTTTTCTTGAGCATAAATATATTAAGAATTCTTTCGATGTTCCCAGTGGTTTCAATTCCCTTCACATAGTAGCAGACGTATGGAAACCCTTTACTCCTAGACCCACTCAACTGAGTAGCTGGAGAGTGTCATTTTGGGTAAACACCCTAGACCCCTCCTGGGTAGGGCGAACTCACAGCCCGTCGGTCATTGATAAGTATCTATCGGTACATGATTTGATTGCCTTTGATTTCTTTGAATTGATCGGGCGGGCACAGCTCGTGGGAGCAGACTATTATTATAGCTTCACCATTCCTTAGGAACAGGATGAAGGAGTACAATAATCTCCTCAAAGCTCGGAAACATGTTGTCTGGACCCATAACAAACAGAGAATTGACAACACCAACGGTAGGTGTAATCACTGCACTCAAAGTTGCAGTCAACAAGGAACCTGAAAGAGATGTCGACTTGTTGTGGAAACTAGACGTCATCGGGATATCGCCAGAGGAAGCTCACCCAAATGATAAGGCAGCACTAAAGCAGTTCAACAGTACTATAACATTCTTTGAGGGCAAGTATGTAGCAAGATTGCCGTGGAAAGCAGCTCATCCCACGTCATCTATCAATTATCGTTTGGCACAAGGGATGCTGGTGAGCAATTTCAAGCGTTTGAGATCAGAACCTGAACTCTTAAAGCACTATTATGGTGTAATGCAAAAGCAGTTGCAGAGAGGTTTCATTGAAAATGTAAGTAACATGAAACCGATGGATGTGTGTCATTATCTTCCCCACCATGAAGGAAAGAAGGATTCTCCGACAACACCCCAGCGAGTGGTATTTGATTGTTCAGCTAAACCACACATTGGTGCAGTAAGTCTAAATGATTGTTTGTATCCTGGACCATCCATTGTCCCTGAGTTACCTCAAATGTTAATGCGATTCAGATTGGGGTCGCAAGCCGACTGTTCTGACATTGCTAAGGCATTCTTGATGGTAGATTTGGATGAGCAGGACAGAGATTTCACAAGGTTTCTATGGCCTAGAGATCCAAAAGATCCTGACAGTTCAACAGACATCTATTGCTTCAAGTTCATCCCCTTTGGAGCAACCTGCTCTTCGTTTATCCTTAATGCAACCATTGACCGCCACTTAGAAAACTATGGTGGGCAAAGGGGCATTGCGGATGAGATCAAGAGGAATATCTATGTTGATAACCTTTTGATCACTGCGTCGACAAAGACGGAGTTAATGGAATTCCATGGTTCATCCAAGAAAATCTTAGGTGAAGCCGGGCTCAACCTCAGGGAATGGGCAATAAATGACCCAGAGCTCAAAATGATGACAGAAGGAGAAGGTGAGTCAGATGTCAGACCCGCTGTTCCTGCCCTGGGACTCAGATGGTACAAAATCCAAGACACCCTAACCGTAGCTCCCAAAGAGATAGAAACAGGCAAGTCAACTATGAGAATTATCTTAGTTGACACCATCTCAAAGCTAAATTCCTAATGAAATAAATTTGACAGTCGAATGGGAGTTGGGACGATGATCTTCCGGAAGCCATTGAAGTAAAACGGGAGAAGATCAAGAAAGAGTTCTCAATGATGGATGACATACCCATCAAACGCAACGCAGAAATTGGTAAGTCAGCGATCTTACATACATTTGTAGATGCTCCACAGTAGCATATAGAGCCGTTGTGTACGGAGTCAGTGAAGGTAAAGCCACACTGTTGATGGCAAAGGGACGAATCGCACCTGAAAAAATGCTCCCAGTACAAATATCGGAATTGACTGCAGCACTACTTTGAGCAAAGGTGACCAGGTATGTAAGTGAGGGTTTTAAAAATGAAGTCAACATTGAAGCCATTCACATGTGGTCAGACAGTCAAGTTGTTTTGGGTTGGATCCACTCTGCAGGCCTCCTAGAGGCCTACATGCAAAACCGGAAGCTAGACATAAAGAAAGCTCTCCCTAATGCTAACTGGCACAATGTTTCCACTTATCAAAATCCTGCAGACTTGATAACTCAAGGGGTTAGCCCGAGAAAACTCAAGTCGAGTCACCTGGGGTGGCATGGACACAAGAACATAGTGGAACTCCAGGAGTGGAAAAACTTTCCAACTCAAGTGCACACAGTAACACTTAATAAGAATGGACTGGGAACTGGGCAGTCAGAGCACTTCAACAAGAAGGCTTTGCGGATGAGATAAAATTCATTAGCAATCCCAGTTCCAGTAGCTCCACTCCATTGATGAAGCAACTCAACCAAACGCTGCGAGGTGACAAATTAGTAGTGGTAAGTAGACTCACCAAAGCTGAGGTGGAGGAATCTGTAAAATATCCAGTCCAACTACCTGCCAAGCATCGGATCAGCGATATAATCATCGAAGAGTCACAAAACGAGGCACCTCACGGGAATAAACCACGTCGTAGCCAGCCTACGTCAAAGGTGGTGGATACCAAAGGTAAGACAGAGAGTCAAGAACATAATCGGGCAGTGCATGCAATGTAGACGGGAGCGTGGGACGCATTTCCATGGGCCACCAATTCTCCCTCCACCGAGTTATTGAGTTAGTCAGTCACGTCCTTTTGCGGTAACTAATGTAGATTATACCGGTCATCTTTATATCGATGAAGCGACTAAATTGAAGAACGGTACATTGCCCTGTATACTTGTGCATCCACGAAGGTAGTTCACTTGGAGGTTACCAAGGACCTGTCGGCAGAAGCATTCCTAAGAACCCTTCAACGATTCTCCGGTCGCCGTTCCTATCTCCAAATGTTGATCAGTGGTAACGAGTCAAACTTTGTGAGTTCCGACAAGATACTACAATCTTGGGAGGAACATCACAGCGGACGGAGTACCTTGAATCGAAATAAATGCAAGTGGCATTTCAATCTCAGTCGGGCCCCTTGGTTCGGAGGTTTCTTTGAGAGGATAGTGAAGATGGTCCAGCTGTGTCTTCAAAAAACGTTACACAGAGCTATGGTGACAGAAGACGAACTGCACACTGTACTTTGTGGGATAGAAGTGGAACTCAATGACCGTCCGCTAACATCTATCTCAGACTCGGTTGATGACTATCAACCACTGACACATCCCAGCTGATGCTCGGATATTGTCTGGATAGCATACCTGTCGCAACGCCTGATCCGGAGGAAGAACTTGATCCGTCGATGTTCACGGCATAACTCCTGTCATGCAGTCCAAATACTGTCCAAAGGATTTTGAACCGTTTTCTATAACACCGTAAAGGCCACAGAAATCGGCGCACCAAAAGGGGGTGACATAGTCCAAATGCACGACAAGGGTCCCAGGCTCCAATGGAGCCTTGGCCGGGTCATCGAGCTCCACAAAGGCAAGGATGGTCATGTAAGAAGCGTGAAATTAAAAACACCTGGTGGGACTGTCAGTTGACCTGTAGTATTACTTTACCAATTAGAAATACAAGTGACAGAATCCTCGGAGGCTTCTCCCGAGTTGCCGGAACCAAACAAGACCAAACCAGCCCAATGCGGACGACGGGTATGAGCACAACTGTCGCCGAGCCATCTCCGACAAGGGAGACAGCTCGAGTACAACGTGCGCGAGTCAGGCGCTGCAAGACCCAAACGAGCAGCGGCTCTAGTAGAAAGAAAGCTAATCGTCACTCAGCTACAATAGGTGACGATGCCTTTTTCTCTCAGGCGGGAGAGTGTAAGGAATATACCCCACATGTCTCGCCAGGAAAGAAGTTAGTGTATATGTTTCGAAAATCATCTAATTCAGCATGTGAGTGTGAGCGTCTGGAGTTTGAAATATGGACGGGAGAGTCAACTGCCAATGGAAAATTTCCACTCTTGCTGCTTAGAGTGGTTCCTCTTGTCGTTATAGAGCAGATAAACAAAGGCATTCCCTGAATTTGGGAGTGCATCGTTTCAAAGGTTATTGTAATATTAGAATGCATATTTTAGAGATATATGGTAACAGGTATGTTTAAATTATAGTAAAAAGCGTATGTGTAGTTGTTTTCGTAGAAGTAACCCGTTTTCTGGTTGGATGTCCGGAGGTAGAAGTGTGTTTGCTTGTCGCTAGAGGCTTTTCGGGTTCGGAGTGCAGTTGCCCACACGAGCCGCACTCCCCAAGGGGCTTCTCGGGTTCTGAGTGCGGTTGACCACATGAGCCTGGAGCCCAGTTCAGTGTGTTTTCGTACGGCGTGGGCATAGGTTATACATGTCTAAGTGCCCTAGGACCTCTCCACCGGAATATGAATACCTCAACCCATGTCAACGAATATTCAGAAATGACAGAAAGGACGGTTTTGACTAGATTAAGTGGATGCTTTACGTCACAGTTTGTTAGATAGAAATTAACACCTCAGTTTGGTAGAGAACGTAGTTATTTCCTAGGCATTTAGCCACACTGACATTAAGCATCGATCCTAGAAGCGATATCAACAGCATCGACGAGACGTTGCAATGTATAAGTAAGTTCCACGTTTTCAATATGCAACGTGTATCATTGTGATGTATTCAACCTATCATATGTGCAAATAGGTATTCGTGTCTTAAAGGCAAGAAAACCCTAAAAATGAACTGTTTCAGAACACGCGAATCAACTGTCCTCGAACTTCTTCACCATCCCCGGTCTAGCTCGCACCACGTCGTAATTGATCTTGTCTCTATGCGTCACACCAGCTACGCTCCTCAAACTTTTCCTATCGAAAACATTCAACCTCTTTTTCTCTTCTGCTCTCACCCCCAGAGTCTCAGCTTCGTAGAGCACAGTTGGGACAACTACACCCTCGTAAAGCCCTCTCTTTGCTTTCATTCCCAACGTCCTACAGCTCATTACACATTTCAGTACACCCAACACTTTACACCCTTCCTTCACACGCGACTTCATCTCAGTTTCCACTAGTTCCGTCTTCTCCACATGAGTGCCCAGATACTTAAAACACTGAACTTTATCCAATAACTTTTCATTTAGGAGAACACTAATTCTGCTTTCATCGCCATTCCTCGAGCATCTCATTATTTTACTTTTACCCACGTTCACTCGAAGCTCCCTCCTCTCACACACTCTACCAAATTCAGATACTAGCCTACTCAGCTTCTCCTCTGAGTCCGCCACCAGTGCCGTATCATCCGCAACAGTAACTGGCTCAACTGCCAACTCCGCCCATTTGTTTCCAGCCAAGAGATGACCCAATACACTAGCATTCACTTTCCTGACCACTCCATTCATGTAGAGACTGAAAAAAACAGAGGGACTTGACGCAGTTTTGTCTCAGACCCACTTTCACTGTGAAACAATCACTCACCTCGCTCTCCACTATGTCACATGCTCTGCTGTCAACATAGTAACTCTGAACTACTTTCAACAGATTTCCACCCACTCCATATAAAGGCAAAATCCTGCACAGCACTTCTCAGTCAACCTTATCGTAGGCCTTTTCAAATCCATGAATGCCTAGAACACATCCTTTCCCTCTGCAAGGTATTTCTCACAGACTGTTCTTACTGCAATAATCTGATCGGCCTACCCTCTACCACTGCTAAAGTCTCACTGTTCCTCTTCAATTGCGTCATCCGTGCAGTCTGTAATCCTTTTGATCAGCACTCACCAGTACAAATTACCGATCACACATAATAAACTGATACCTCAATAGTTGCAGCACTCATGTTTATCTCCTTTGCCCTTGTACAGCGGATCATTGCAAGCATAGCGCCACTCAAACGGTACCACGCTCACATTGAGGGGCGCTGTGCTTGCATTGAGCATTTTTTCATATTAAAAAAAAAAAAAAAAGACCAAAATTCAATATCAACACCTTACCCGAGCAATAATTTCGAACCCAAGCAATTATTTCGAACAAGACAATGACTAAAATCAAGTTAAAAGAGCAAGATACGGGAGGGAGCGATCAAGGTACATACAAAAAGAATACATACAATACCAACCATGTAACGAATGTAGTACTGTAATTCTATTAAAATGAAAAACCTTCAGTAAAATGTACAAGTTGATAAGTATTTTTTTCCTGTGGCAAGGTAGAATAGGAGTAACATTCTACATCAACACCAAACTCTAGTAATAGTTTCGAACAGTACAGTACACCTATGACTAATCTAACAAAATAAATTACAATTCAAAACATCCCCAGCCCAATAAATAACCATCACAGACCTACGCTATCCGTCCATCCGATACCTTACTCGGAAAAATATATGCATACCATAATCCTTACAATAACAAGCGAAACCCCTATTACACCAATCCACAGGAAAATGACTGATATCATGATTAGAAAATCACGGTATTAACGAGTGCGATTGACAAAAATCCGGTGGCGTAATGAACTTCGATTCTTTCTGCTGGTGACGCCCTAATAGTTTTGTAATGTGTAGAAATAGTTTATATTTTGCTTGCTAAATAGGTTTCAAAAGCTTCAATCGTGGATTCACTGACCTAATCGGAACATAGTTTGGTAGATTATACACTAGGCGTAATTCAAATAAAGTAGGCAGGTAGTTTGTTCCCTAATTACCTACACTAACTATGAATAATAATCAGATTGAAGAAATATGCAGTAACAACCATATTTCAAGACAAACATGTATAGATTGTTTTGCTGACAGCAAAATGCCCGTGAGACAAACGAATGGATACATGATTGTAAACTGCAAAAGAGATCCAAATCAAACGAAACACTGGATCGTAATACCTCAAGAAACTCATTTTTTGGTTCATTTAGTTTGCATCCAACAATCTACGGAGGAAACATAGCTTTGTATTTTAAAACTGGTACAGAATTACAACTTTTCCTGCATAAACCAGTTGAAAGTGACCAATCCTTTGTTTGTGGAGCATACTGGCTATATTTTGTCGATTATCGTCAAAAAATATCCCCACGGTTTTCCAACACAGAACTATGAAAAACGAAAGAAGCGTCGAAATGTTCATCATGAACGTGACCGGAAACAATTATTCGTGCAATTGCTAGTTAATTGTGTTAATTAATCAGGGAAACTCAATTAAATATTCGACACATAAACATATTTTTCTTATTCTCTTGTTTGAACCCAGGTTCATGCAACCAGAGCTGTAAGCGCTACTGATAAAAACCAGCGCTGCTACCGCTACCACTAATGGTGAAAATATGTAGCGGCGTTACGGCTATCGCTTGTGGTTTACACAAATAGCGTCGCTAGTGCTAGCGCTACTTCTAGCGCCAGTTTTAACATAAGCTAGAATGAATTAGGCTTATGTCAGTTATATTATGAGTCAGATTCCTAACTGCACATCAATTTTTCGCCCTGTATAGATATTGTTGTTGTCAAATTCATCGCTCATAGCACTATAAACACATTGTTTCACCTGAAAATGACACGCAAAACTATAAATCTCCGTCCACCTTGGTCAATTCTACTTCATTATATTGGGATGAAAAAATATTGTCATACATTTATTCGGCTTGAAGAAAGGAACACACCGATTTTGGTAAAATTGCTGCTATTGCTCCGAGTTTCCATACAGAGATTAGAATGAAATCCAGCAGTCTAAGGAATAAATGGTTCTATATGGGCATCCATGCTTGGATGGTTAGACATGCATCAATGAAAATATCATTTCCATTATTTTATTGTTCAATAATAACATTAAGTCAAAGACTAAAAGTTGGTTCAGCTTTAGGATAAGAATTTTCTCCAAATTTGTATCTGATAGCGACGGTCGCTTTGATTTCAAAATATCCTTCCACGTAGAAAAAAAAATCTCTCGACATCTGCGCTCGACGGAATGGGAGTGTTCTACTTGATGAAAAGTTCCTTCAAATATTCAGAGGGAAAGTGAAACTAGTTTCTTGCCGTTCAGTCGTGTTCTTTGATGAGGGATGGGTGAGAAAAACGGTCACTTGCTCTTTAATCTGCGGCTCTGGAGATTATCCCTTTCTTAAGACCTAAAACAGTTCAAGATAAAATGTTCATCCTTATTTGTGCTTGTGTTACCTCTGCCGAGACTCTCCGATGTGTCTGCTTGGTTGTGGTAACTCATATTGATCGTATCCGTTAGTTTGCTTAGCAACATCTTCCGTACCTGCTCATTGGGATCTGGGCTATCAATCCAAATATGCTTGTAGATAGGGTGGATAGTAGCAGCAAGGATCGTGTAATCGTCTGCGAACGATCGCTTGAATCTTGTTTCAATTCCTTCAATGACAGCTAGCGATCTACATGTTTGATCCCTATTGTTCTTGACGATTTCCAGCTTAGAGAGGCAAGAAGCAAGTGTGGGAAGTTGAGTTCACATGTAGGCATTCTTCTCACTCTGTAGAACGTTCAACGACTGAGCCAGGGGTTTCAGTACAGCAATATAATTTTTGATGAAATTGATCTCGGAAAGTGAAAATCTAATCATACCAAGCTAGTCAAACACACTGTGTACAGCAGATTCTTGACGAGTGATGAGAGTGTTGAAGCGTACCAGTTCCTAATTGGTCCACCACCAGACCCACATCTAATCAAGTCAGCCGCAACAGTGCTACGATTTTGTTTGTTTTGAAAAGCTTGAACTTTAGCAAAAATTGACCTACAAACTTTTTTTGAAATTGAAATCACTCATAGCTTTCTCTGAGTCAACTGTCGCCACAAGATTCATCGTGTGAGCTGCGCAATGATGGTGCTCTTGTAGCAAATATACTTCACTCGGCTCACTCCTGTGTGCAAGTAACTTGTCAACATCATTAAAACTGAGGTCGTCGTCGGTGTCGATCTCTTCTTTTTCCTCCGCTACTTCATCCAATAATTCTTGTTGAGTGTTCTTGTGGAACATTCTGAAAAAGTCGTCATTTCACATTCCAATGCACATGAATAGTTTGACAACTGAGCATGCATTTATATGTTATTTAATTATCAAACGAGTTTTTAAACTTCATAAGTGAATTTTAGTGTAACATAGAGCGGAAAAATCATGGCAAATCATGTTTTATTTATTCGATGATAAAGTATGATCATAACCTCAATAGTTTAGTTTGATATTCTGAGCGCGCAATTGACCCAGCATTAGCAAGCGCGATGGGCGACATACCGGAAAGCTTTGACGAAGAATGATTCATCGTGTTGTAGTCTTTGTGATTTTATTTTGAATGCAAAACTGCACGTGGATAGCTTTCAATTCCTTAGCAATTAAATCGTGGGTGTGACGCCCGATGATGCGCCACAAGCAAGGACGGTGTATTTTCGTTTCAGGCCATGCGGATCAATCCAGTGGACCCCCACACCTAAGTAAGACCTGTAACAATAGGAATAAATTTACTCAGATTTTCATCGCTTCATCGTAGAGTGATATTTGAAATATAGCTCTATCATACATAGTAGTGCCGACAAAAATCGACGTGCTCGTGAAAATATTTTGGAGGCTGAACAGTGAAATTAGTCCGAAAGCGTGGAGGGTCCCTGCACCCCTTCCTCCTCGCATCACGGTGATTTTTTTCCTAAGCTTTATATTATAAGTAGCTCTTTTCAAAATGCGGTCAGATATAAGCAAAATTCATCACTATACATATTCACTTCGTAGAATGAACGCATGCATTTTCAATCAAATCAAATCAAATGTGATCGAAAAACATGCCCGCACACCCAGAACATGTTGAGATTCAGAGGTCGAACTTTTCTTGAATTTAGGTAATGAAATTGATTCAGCTAATAGACTTATATTGAAATCATGTCGTTTTCATTGACCAAAAGTAGAAAAAGTTAAAAAAATTGCTGACCAGAATTGTATTTTAAAGCTAGGAAACAAAATTGTCAAAGTTACTTGAAATGTGTCCAACGGAATTTGGCGAGTTATCATTATCAGAATATGTTGAAGAGAAATTAAAACTATTAAGAAGGCTCGCCGCGCGCCTCGCAAGTGTACTTACTTGTTTCGGCAGCTCCAGCAGTCAGCCGTTGTTGCAACGTAGTCTACTAGCGCCAGATCAGTCGTCAACTTATCCATACATTCTTTGAACTGGCTATCAATTTCAGCTATGAGTGATGGTCTGCTGAACAGTTGAATGGCAGGCTGAAGAGTATTAATTAGCGTTCAACAATTTTGAATGGTAGCATTTCGTTAACTATCATGCGTGTTACTAGGCTGTTCACTTTGCTGCTGCTTACTCAGCTAGACCCGGCTACTACGTCAGTCAGCTTACGTTGATGCTGCTTTCTTATCGGAATTTCTTTGATTTCTTCCGCATTTATTTTTTAGCTACGACTCTCCAAAGCCCTTGATCTTCCTTTTTCTGCTCGCGATTCAAAATCTCTACGTTTGTATGAATGTTTACTCCGAAGATGAGATTTCAAATTAAAAGAGGATTTGTTGTTTTTACTTAAGGTTTGCACAATTTTCAATTGAAGTTGTACGTATTCATATCACCACTCCCACTAACAAATTTGAAATAATCTGATAAATATGACCAAGGATTTATATCATGAGTTGTCAGCAGAGGATGTCATTGTGATGTAAGCCGCGGTAAGCGCGTGAATGACGACTGACGAATTACCTCACACCACGAGTGAAACTTGTTGACTGATGTACAGCTGCACCCTGTAGCCACATGGCAACGTGCAACGATTGGGCAATGGTCGAACTACATCGCGTTCAAACCGTTTCATTCCGGTATCGCGCGAGAGAATATGTTGAGAATATGTTGAATATGTATATGTATATGTTGTATATGTTGTATATGTTGTATATGTTGTATATGTTGTTGTATATGTTGTATATGTATATGTTGAATATGTTGAGAATATGTCGTGTTTCAACGCGTTCTGAACCCGTCGTTTTAGCCCTGGTGTTAGAATTTACATTATTTGTTACATTTTAAAAGTAGCACTAGCGACTAACGCGTATAACGCCCTAAAAATATCGATGCTGATTAATTCGCAAGTGATTTGAAAATATGGCGGCCCTTTTGGTTTCACTAGCAAGAAAATTCCGTCGCTAAACAGCACCGCTAGTTTTAGCGGCGCTAGTTACAGCTCTGCATGCAACGAACCCAGGGTCATACAATTCGCAATAAAAACTAATGATAGCGATGAATACGCACTCAATTACCTAATCAAGCAAAACAAATTTCCGTGATATCCAACAAATATATACATATACACGGAGGAAAATATATATATTCATTCAAATAGAGCTATGATCTAACAATACTTTAAAATTTGTATTGCTCTTGAGAAAGAGCAATACTTCAAAATAAATATAAATGTTTGATCTAGCAAGCACCTGGCGGCCATTACGAGGAAACTAATGGAAGTAGGGAAGCTGGTTATTCATGCATTACAGCTGGATGAGAAGGCATCCCGGATGGGGGTTGTCCGAGGGGACCCCGCTTGATCGCAAAGTAGTCTGGGTGGTCAAGCCCTGTTTTCCTGTTGTGATGTATTGAGTACGAGTTCACATGACAACTCGAAACCACCCTTAAGCCCATGTTAGGGCCGCCGGTAGTGGATGTAAGCCCACAACTTGTAACCACCCTAAGCCCATGTACAGGCCATAAATTTCCCATCAGCATGAGAGGCCATCTGCTGCATAGAAACAGAAGACCGAGAGCGAGCAGATGCCTCAAACCATTCTATCCTAGAATCGAAACCGCACAACAGGGGAGCCAGCTACTCAAACTCAACGAAGCGGCATAGATTTGGAAGGATATCAGCATTGTTTTTCCTTCTCATTGTCAGGAAGGAATAAAAAAACGAACGATATTTTCCACTTTCACTGCGGACCCTGCGTCATTGCGGTGGCTGTTGCATAGGGGAGAATTAACAGTTTATCTCAAACAGGTCATCTCATACAGATCCGGGGCGGGATCTGGTATGACGGGGAGCAGAATGAATTGAAAATTGTTTTTTACCTTCCTCCGTTAACATAGGTGCCCATTAACATTAGTGGGGTAATATGTAACCCTGTTGGAAGCTTCATTTTCAACACGATGACCCTCTCTTTACATTTTTAGTTTCAAACTATTACCACTGTCCTGTAGCCGGAGCTTAGAATCATGCTACCGCAACCCTTGCGTGTTGTATGTGGCGACTAATACGGGGCGGGGCGAGGGGTAAGGAATCCTTCTTCTGTAAAATTTTCCCTATAAGACGGCACGACGGGCGGTGAGAGAAGAGGCTCAGACCTCTCCGAACCCTATCGTTAGGATGCAAAGAGGCGAGAGATTGGTGAGGTCTTGGTTAGGAGGAAGTTAGATGTATTGGCGCTGAGTGAGACTGAGTTGAAGGGTAAGGGCTAGTGTGAGTTTTGAGCGGTAGGTGGGAGGAAGTCAGGCGTGGATGAAGTTTGGGCACTAATAGGTGTGGTGTTGTTATTGAGTGATCGACTGGCTAGTAGCGTTACCGAGTGAAAAAAGGTGTCCTCAAGATTGATGTGGGCGAAAGTAAAGTTAGGCGTAGAAAAATGGGCATTTGTGAGTGCGTATGGACTGACATGAGCGCCTGTATTGAGAGATTTTAAAGTGAATTCAATATCGTTGTACTTGGTGACCTTAATGCAAGAGTTAGAGATGCAGTAGTGGAAAAAGGGATTGGGAGGTATGGCGTTCCTGGTAGGAAAGACAGTGGAGAAAACCTGTTAGGTTTGTGCATGGAGCAGAAGCTGGTCGTTGGAAACAGCTTGTTCAAGAAGCGACATATCCTCAAGTACACATGGGTAAAGATAGCCCATGGTGCAGTGGTGGTGAGAGCGCTGAAGGATTTTGTGATGATTTCGAGGACAGTAGAGGGGAGGCGGTTGGATGTGCAGGTTTTGAGAGGGGAGGGTGGAGGAGTATCTGATCATCTGCTGGTGGAAGGAAGATTAAGAGTGGAGCATGGGCGAAAGGGTAATAAAAGAGTGGGAGGACGATGAGAGATAGAAACGTGAGTGAGCTACTTGGGAAAAGCAGAGCCGAGGAGTTCAAGCGGGCGTTGAGGGAGGAATATGACGACGTAAGAGGCCAGAGATGCCTTGTTAAGATGTTCTAGAAATGTATGCGGTGCGGAAGGTCTGCGAGTGGTGGAACGAGGAAGTGAAACTAGCGGTGGCGCAGAAAATAAAAGTTTTTCAGGAGAGGTTGCAAGCGAGGTCGGTGGTGGCCTATGACAACTATTAGGAAATGAGGAAGGAGGTAAAGCGAGTAGTGAGGAGAGCCAAAAGAAACGCTGATGTCAGGTGGGGCAGACAGTGGTGCCAGAACTTTGAGGAGAACAAAAAGATGTTCTGAAAAGAGGTTAAGAAGGTGAGAAAGGGAGTGACCGAAGAGGAGGAGGTTGCTAAAAATGAAAACAGCCAGTTATTGACGGAAATTGGTGGTGTACGGAAAACGTGACCCGAGCATTTTTGATGAATTGTTGAATGTCGAGGATGACAGAAAGGCTGACATTGTTGCTGTGGGCGGTGGTGAGCGGATACCGGTTTTTGGAGCGAGACTTGTTGCGGACATTGCTAGGAGGTGGTAGAGGTGATGAAAGCAGGGAAAGCCCCTGGTTTGAATGACGTTGCGATTGAGTGCATGAAAAAGGATGTAATAACAATTGTCGAATGGTTGGTGAGGCTACTGAACCATTATTTTGTGACGAACTTGGTGCCGATTTAGCATCGCAGCGCCTGCATATCCCCTCTGTAGAAAGGCAAACGAGATAATAATGAATGCTGCAACTCGAGAGGTATGAGTTTGTTACGTGTGGTTGGTAAGTTGTAGAGAATGTACGGAGAAGGGACGGATTTTGCAACTGGAGAGGAACAGTGTGGCTCTAGGAGCGGTAGAGGGTGTGCCGATCAGGTTTTTTGCAGTAGGACAGGTCTGTGAAAAATACCATGCTAGGAGAAGGAAGGATGTGTTCTGGGCCTTTGTGGATTTGGAAAAGGCATACGACATGATTGACAGGGAAGCGCTGTGGAGGGTGATGCGTTTGTTCAGAGTAAACGGAAACTGTTGAAAGTGGTGCAGAACTTCTATGTTGGCAGCCGAGCATATGTCAGAGTGAGAAGCGTGGTGAGTGATTGGTAAACAGCGAAAGTGGGTCTGTGACAAGGCTGCGTGATGTCTCTCTGGCTTTTCAATCTCTACATGGATGGAGTGGTCAGGGCGGTGAACGTGAGTTTGCTGGGTCGTGATTTGGAGCTGCTGGAAGCAAATGGGCGGAGTTGGCAGTTGAGCCAGTTGCTGTTTGCGGATGATACGGCGCTGTTGGCGGATTCAAAGGAGAAGCTTTGTAGGCAAGTGTCTCAGGCTGGTAGAGTGTGTGAGAAGAGGAAGTGGCAAGTGAACCTAGGTAAAAGTAAAGTAATGAGATGCTCCAGGGCTGTTGATGCGAGCAGAAATAGTGTCCTCCTAAATGGGGAGCCTTTGGAAGAAGTTCAGTGTTTTAAGTACCCGGTCTTCAATGTGGAGAAGACTGAACTAATGGAAACTGAGGAGAAGTCGCAAGTGAAGAAGGGGGGTAAGATGCTGGGTGTGCCGAGGAGTGTAAAGAACTGCAGGACGTTGGGGATGGAAGCGAGGAGAGGGTTGTACGAGGATATTGTTGTCTCAACTATGAGAGCAGAGGAGAGAAGAATGTTGAATGTTTTCGATATGAAATGTTATAGGAGCATGACTGGAGTGTTGCTTTGAGACAGGTTCACTAACGAAATGGTTCGAATCAGAACGGGGATGGTGAAGAAGTTGGAGGACAGAGTGGATTCGCGTGTTCTGAGATGGTTCGGGAAAATGGTGAGGATTGATGCAGATTGATAGGTAAAATATGTGATGAAGGCGGAGGCGAGTGCCCTTAGGCCTAAAGGTAGACCGAAATTTGGGTGGATGGATGGTGTGAAGCAGGCGTTAGGAAGGAGAGACTTTAATGTGGAGGTAGCGAGAGCGTGCAATGAATAGGCGTGAGTGGAGAATGGTTGTGAAAGTTTGAGTTTTGACGCTGCCCAGATGTGCTTTCCCGCCCTTGACGTCTAGTTGAAAAACAGGATGGCCGCGGTTGGGGTAGCCGGTCATAATGACGCGGCTGGGTAAACCAGTCATGCTGTTGGGCCCTGTTGCTGTCACGGACCTCAGACCGCACTTGTGACCCAGAGTGTGTTGTGGGGCTTCCGATCGGATCCTTTAGTGCAAAAGGACTAAGTTGTGTGAGTGTGAGCGTGTGTGATGCACCTTGCCGCCGGCCACCCCCCATCATGGGGGAGTGGGCCTGGTGTCTGAATCTGTATCTATACTACCATTCTGTGCCGTTCGTCTGGTTAAATTCCTCGATATTTTTTTTCAAAATCTATATATTTTTTGTGTGTTTTCATGGATTGAAACTCAGGATTTACCAGGAGCAACTCAATTCAAAGATATTCTTTTGAAGTCTCACATAAAAGCTGCAAAACGTTCATCAAGAAACCAAAAGTGCGCAAAAAACTTGTTCTTCTGACTTCTAGCGAGAAGACCGTTGGATTTTGTTTGCGTTTACCAACCCTTTTCATAACTCGTATGCCAATTTCAATCTAGATTCAAAAGCTGTCAAGGACGAACTTATTCTATGAATGGGATTTTCCTACGTCTCGCCCTGAAGCTGCCACCAAGGAACCACAATTGTAGCAAAAATTATTTCCTAACCACTGCAACCCACCACTGCCTTGAAAGCTACGCGTGGTGTTTGTCAATTTTTTTCCAAATTTAATAACTCACACGCTCATTTCGGTTTAGACCAAAAACCTAGTTGGGGGCGCTATCCGAACCTCTGAGGCAAACCTATAGGCATGCCCAGGGAAATGTATTGAGTCCGTTGAGCTCGACAGTCTGAGATGAACCGCGCGAAACCTAAATGTTTTCTTCAAAATCTCCACTCTCCCCATTAATTTGATTGTGATAGCCAGTACACACTGGTGGTGGTAGATGAATAGGGCTTCTCTCTTTCTATCCTTTAAAGCTTTATTTACCATTCCCACACTTCTTTAGAGGACACAATTCGACAGAGCACTTGTACTCGTTTTGTTTCATTAATATACTCCAATCAAATCTAATATATAACTGTAAAAGATTCCGTTCGGTCTAGTGCTCGCAATTGTGCTCGTGCATTCTAGTTTAATGCACATTTAAACCAATTCAAAATTTGATTTGATCAATCACTTTGCGGTTATTTTGAGAAACAGTAACAATAAGCATCTCTCCATCAGAGTTTAATGGAACGTAGGAATATTTTTTTTGTTTGACGTCATGAAATAACTAGCCGCAAGTTGTTCTGTCGACAATGTTGGTATCAAGTTCCTTTGATATAGATAAATATG
>SDVV010001132.1:0-26882 GCA_016164225.1 Gammarus roeselii | reverse complement strand
TAGAAGGCGACTAAAGGGGCGCCCCGTAGCCGGGAGTAGAATCGTGCTACCGCAACCCCAGCGTGTCGTAAAAGGCGACTAAACGGGGCGGAGCGAAGAGGCTAGGAATCCCGTTCTCTGTAAAACCTTTCCTCGGAGACGGCAAGACGAGCGGGGGGAGGAGAGGCACACGCCTCTTCGAACCCTATTGTTAGGGTCGCTGAATGTGCGTGGCTGTAGTACGAATGATGTAAAGAGGAGGGAAATTGGTGAGATGTTTGTGAGGAGGAAGTTTGATGTGTTGGCGCTGAGTGAGACGAAGTTGAAAGGTAAGGGCGAATGTGAGTTTGGTGTGGTAAGTGGAAGAAAGTCTGGTGTGGAGGAAGGTAGAGCACGAGAAGGTGTGGTCTCGATATTGAGTGAACGGTTGGCTAGTAGCGCTACCGAATGGAAGGAGGTGTCCTCAAGATTGATGTGAGTAAACGTTAAGTTAGGCGTAGAAAGATGGGCATTTGTGAGTGCTTACGGACCTGGCAGCGAGAGGAGTGAAGAGGAGAGGGAGCAATTCTGGACTGACCTGAGTGAGTGTTGAGAGTTTTGGAGGTCATTTCAATGTAGTTGTACTGGATGACCTTAATGCGACAGTTGGAGATGTAGTGGTGGAGAATGTGGTAAGAAGGTATGAGGTACCCGGTAGAAATGACAGTGGAGAAAACCTGATAGGTCTGTGTATGGAGCAGGATTTGGTGGTCGGGAACAGTTTGTCCAAGAAGCGAGATATTCACAAGTACACATGGGTAAGGATGGCCCATGGTGCAATGGTGGAGAGAGCACTGATGGATTTTGTGCTGATATCGAGGAGAGTGGTGGGGAGGCTGTTGGATGTGCGGGTGTTGAGAAAGGAGGGTGGAGGAGTGTCTGACCATCTGCTGGTGGAAGGTAGATTAAAATTGGAGCAGAAGTGGAAGGGCAACAAACGAGTGGGAGGAGGGAGAGAGGTATAAAAGTGAGTGGGCTGAATGTGGAAAGTAGAGCCGAGGAGTTCCAGCAGGCGTTGAAGGAAGAATATGACAATGTGAGAAGAGAGGACCTGAAAGATATGGAGGAAGAATGGGAGACGTTAAGGGATGCGTTGCAGAGATGTGCGAAGAAGGTGTGTGGTGCGCGCCGTGTGGGAGGGTGCAGGAGGAAAGGCTGCGAGTGGTGGAACGAGGAGGTCAAACTGGCGGTGGCACGAAAAAGAGGAATGTTTGAGGAGTGGTTGCAGGTGAAGTCGGAGGTGGCTCATGCAAGCTACAAAGAGAGGAGAAACGAGGTGAAGCGGGTGGTGAGAAGAGTCAAAAGGGACGCTGATGCCAGGTGGGGCAGACGGTTGTGCCAGAATTTTGAGCAGAACAAAAAGATGTTCTGGAAAGAGGTGAAGAGGGTGAGAGAGGGAGAGACCGGAAAGGAGGAAGTGGTGAAAGATGAAAACGGCTAGTTGTCGTTGGAAAGTGGTGATGTACGGAAGAGGTGGGCCGAGTATTTTTATGAGTTGTTGAATGTCGAAGATGACAGAGAGGCTGACATTGTTGCTGTGGGTGGTGGTGCTCGGATGCCAATTTTGGGAGAAAGACTTGTTGCGGACATTACCAGGAAAGAGGTGCAAAGGCGGTGGACGTGATAAAAGCAGGAAAATCCCCTGGTTTGGATGGCGCTGCGACCGAATGCCTCAAGAAGGGTGGAGTAACGATTGTCGAATGGTTGGTGAGGTTACTGAACTTGTGTTTTGTGACAGACGTGGTACCGAGTGAGTGGCACAGTGCCTGCATTGTTCCGCTTAATAAGAGCAGAGGAGATAAAAATGAATGCTGCAACTCGAGAGGTATCAGTCTGTTATGTGTGGTTGGTAAGTTGTACGGGAGAGTGCTGATCAAAAGGATCAAAGACTGTACGGACTGCGCAATTGGAGAAAAGCAGTGTGGCTTTAGGAGTGGTAGAGGGTGTACCGATCATATTTTGGCAGTGAGACAAGTCTGTGAGAAGTACCTTGCCAGAGGAAAGGATGTGTTCTGGGCCTTCTTGGATCTGGAGAAGGCATACGACAGGATTGACAGGAAAGCGCCGTGGAGGGTGTTGCGTTTGTATGGAGTGGGCGGACATCTGTTGAAAGCGGTGCAGAGTTTCTATGCTGACAGCCGAGCATGTGTCATTGTGGGGAGCAAGGTGAGTGATTGGTTCACAGTGAAAGTGGGACTGAGACAAGGCTGCGTGATGTCTCCCTGGCTGTTCAACCTCTATATGGATGGAGTGGTCAGTGAAGTGAACGCGAGTGCGCTGGGTCGTGGACTGGAACTGTTGGAAGCGAATGGGCGGAGTTGGCAGTTGAGCCAATTGCTATTTGCTGATGATACGGCCCTGGTTGCGAATTCGGAGGAGAAGCTATGTAGGCTAGTGTCTGAGTTTGGTAGAGTGTGTGAGAGGAGGAAGCTTCGAGTGAACGTCGTTAAGAGTAAAGTAATGAAATGCTCGAGGAATGTCGATGCGAGCAAAATTAGTGTCACCCTAAATGGAGAGCTCATGGAGGAAGTTCAGTGTTTTAAGTATCTGGGCTCCCATGTGGAGATAACTGAACTAGTAGAAACTGAAGCGAAGGCGCGAGTGAAGGAGGGATGTAAAGTGTTGGGTGCACTAAAGAGTGTAATGAGCTCTAGGACATTGAGGATGGAAGCAAAGAGTGGGCTGTATGAGGGTGTTGATGTCCCAACTGTGCTCTACGGAGCTGAGGCTTGGGGGGTGAGAGCAGAGGAGAGATGAAGGTTTAATGTATTCGAGATGAAATGTTTGAGGAGCACGGCTGGAGTAACGCTGAGAGACCGGATCACCAACGACGTGGTTCGAAACAGATTAGGGATGTTGAAAAAGTTGGAGGATAGAGTGGATTCGCGTGCTCCAAGATGGTTCGGGCACATGGAGAGGATGGATGAAGGGAGATAGGTGAAAAGGGTGATGAATGCTGAGGCGAGTGGTCGCAGGCCTAGAGGTAGACCGAAGTTTGGGTGGATGGATGGTGTGAATCAGGCGTTGGGAAGAAGAGACATGAATGTGGAGGGGGCGAGAGGGCGTGATATAAACAGGCGTGAGTGGAGTGGTTGTGAATGGTTGATTTTGCCGCTGCTCTGGTGTGCTTTCCCGCCCTTATCACCCCGCTGTCGGGATGGTCGTGGGGGGGGGGGGGGCAGCCATTATGACGCGGCGGGGGTAAACCAGTGAAAACTGTCGGGCCATGCTGCTGACGACGGATCCTCGCACTGCACTCGTGACCCAGAGTGTAAGTTGAGGGGACACCGGCCGGACCCTTTAGCACAAAAGGGATAAGTTGTGTGAGTGTTAGCGTATGAAGGTGTGAGGTGCGCCTTGCCGTCGGCCACCCCTTTTTCTGTGGGGATGCGGCCTAGTATCTGTCTTTGTATCTGTATCTTTGTTCTCAGGATTTCTTAGCTCTATGTGTTGGCGGTTTTCCCAATCTTACGTATTTCGTAATTATCTCAACCCCATGTATTTCGTGATCGCCCCACCATATGTATTTCGTAACAGGCATCCCTGCTTCTTACCTCAAATAAGATGTTGGCTCTCGACATTGATTATAATATTATAATTTATAATCTGTCGCATGAAATCAGAACCAGCGACGAATTTCAAATTGAATTCTCGTTTACGTTAATTCAAATAGTGTTTATGGCAATAAAGTTTTATGTGTACTATTTTAAAAATTGAAAATCCATTGCCAGATGATTGAAATACAGGATTCAATATTAATTTAATAATTATACTAATTGTCATCCATACATGTAGGTATGTGTGTGCACGTATGAATGTGTATTATACTGACTGTCATCCATTCATGTAGTTAGGTGTGTGAACATATAAATGTGTATTATACTGATTGTTCATCCATATATGTAGGTAGGTATGAGCACATAGGAATGTGTATTATACTAATGGTCATCCATATATGTAGGTAGGTGCGTGCACATATGAATGTGTATTATACTGATTGTCATCCATATATATATAGACAGGTGTGTGCACATATGAATGTGTATTACACTTATCATCATCCATGTATGTAGGTAGGTGTGTGCACATTTGAGTGTGAATTTGTATGCGTACATGTATGATAGTATATTGTGAATTCCATTCAGTTCCATGAATGCGAGTCAGCAGCACACTAAAGATGAGCAATGATGTATTCATTTTGGATTTATCAATCCCATGCCCATGTGTTTTTCATAAGATTTTCAATAACATATATTGTGAATCATGTTTTGAAACATGAAGGAGCTACAAAACGGCCGCCGACAGGCAATGTGCTGTCACAAATTCACTTTTTATCTCTCGTTTCGCTAATTCAAATAGCGCATATGAAAACTAAGTTTGATGTATTATACCTAAGTATTGAAAACCCCTTGCTAGACGATGGAAATAAATTATTTAATAATAATAATAATACTCACAGATCGCCCATGCATCCTGCATGCTGCAAACCGATCGTCCATGTATCCTGCAAGCTGCATACAGATAATCCGTGTATCCTGCATGCTGCACACAGAGCGTCCATGTATCCTGCATGTTGCACACAGATAGTCCATATATCCTGCAGGCTGCAGACGGATCGTCCATGCATCTAGCATGCTGTACACAGATCGGTAATGTATCCTGCATGCTGCACACAGATCGTCCATGTATCCTGCATGCTGCACACAGATCGTCCATATATCCTGCATGCTGCACACAGATCGTCCATGTATCCTGCACGTTGCACACATATCGCCAGTGTATCCTGGCTGCTACACACAGATCATCCATGTATCCAGCATGCGGCACACAAATCGTCCATGCATCCTGCATGCTGCACACAGGTCATCTATGTACCTGCATGCTGCATACAGTTCGTCCGTGTATCCAGTATGCTGCACAGAGAGCGTCCATGTATCCCGCATGCAGCAAACAGATCGTCCATATATCCTGCATGCTGCGCACAGATCGTCCATGTACCTTGCATGCTGTACACAGATCGTTCATGTATCATGCATGCTGCACACAGCTCGTCCATGTGTCCTGCATGTTACAAACAGATCATCCATGTATCCTGCATGCTGCACACAGATCATGCATGCTGCACACAGATCGTCCATGTTTCCTGCATGATGCACACAGAATGTCAATGTATCCTGCATGTTAGTTAAAGATCGTCAGTGTATCCTGCATGCTGCACACAGATCATCCATTTATCCTGCATGCTGCAGACAGATCGTCCATGCATCCTGCATGCTGCAAACAGACTGCCCATGTATCATGCATGCTGCATACGGTCGTCCATGTATCCTGCATGCAGCACACAGATCATCCATGAATCCTGCATGCAGCACACAGATCGTCCATAACTCCAGAATGCAGCACTTATATCGTCCATATATCCTGCATGGTGCACACAGATCGTCCATGTAACTTGCATGATGCAGACCGAACATCCATGTATCCTGGTGCTGCACACAGATCATCCATGTATCCTGCATGCTGCACACATATCATCCATATATCCTGTATGTTGCACATAGATCGTACATGTATCATCCATGCTAAATACAGATCGTTCGTGCATCCTGCATGCTGAAGACAGATCGGTTATGTATTTTGAATGCTGCAAATAGGTCGTCCATGTATCCTGCATGCTGCACAGATTTTCCATGTATCCTGCATGCTGCACGCAGATCGTCCGTGCATCCTGGATGCTTCACACAGATTGCCCATGTATCCTGCATGCTGATTCCAGATCGTCAGCATATCCTGCAGGCTTCACACAGATCCTCCATGTATCCTGCATGCTGTACACAGATCGTCCATGCATCTTGTATGCAGCACACTGACTGCCCGTGTATCCTGGATGCTGCACACACATCGTCCATGTATCCTGCGAGCTGAACACAGACCGCTCATGTATCCTGCATGCTGCACACAGATCATCCATGTATCTTGCATGCCGGACACAGATCGTTCATGTATCTTCCATGCTGCACCCAGATCGTCCATGTATCCTGCATGCTGTACATAGATCGTCCATATCTCCAGCATGCTGCACATAGAACGTCCATGTAACCTACATGCTGCACACAGATTTTCCAAGTTTCCTGCATGCTGCACACATATCTGCTATTTAAATTGCATGCTGCACGCAGATTGTCCATTATCCTGCATACTGCACACGGATTGTCCATGTATCCTGCATGCTACTCACAAATCGTCCACGTAACGCGCTTTCTGCTCACAAATCATTCATGTATCCTGCATGCTACTCACAGATCGTCCATGTATCCTGCATGCTGCACACAGGTCGTCAATGTATCCTGCATACTGCAAACAGACCGTTCGTGTATCCAGCATGTGCACACAGAGCGTCCATGTATACTGCATGCAGCAAACAGATCGTCCATATATCCTGCATGCTGGGCACAGATCGTCCATGCACATTGCATGCTGTACAAAGATCGTTCATGTATCATGAATGCTGCACACAGATCGTCCATATGTCCTGCATGTTGCACACAGATCATCCATATATCCTGTATGTTGCACATAGATCGTACATGTATCCTACATGCTAAACACAGATCGTCCATGTATCCTGCACCCTGCGCACAGATCGTCCATGTATCCTACATGCTGCACACAGAATGTCCATATACCTCGTATGCTGCACACAGATCGTCCATGTATCCTGCATGCTATACGCAGATCGTCCAGGTATCCTGCACGCTAGAGACAGATCACCCGGTCGACCTGCAAGCTGCACACCGATCGTACATGTATCCTGCATGCTGCACACAGATCATTCATGTATCATGCATGCTGGACACAGATCGTCCATGTATCCTGCATTCTGCACACAGATTGTCCATGTACCTAGTATGCTGCACACAGATCGTCCATGTATCCTGCATGCTGGGCACAGATCGTCCATGTATCCTCCATGTTGTACACAGATCGTCCATGTATCCTGCATGCTGCATACAAATCGTCCATGTAACATGCTTTCCGCTCACAAATCATCCATGTATCCTGTATGCTGCAAACAAATCGTCCATGTATCCTTCAAGCTGCACACAGATCGTCCAAGTATCCTGCATGCTGAACACAGATCGTCCATATCTCCCGCATGCTGCACATAGATCGTCCATATATCCTGCATGCTGCACACAAATTGTTCATGTACCTTGCATGATGCACACAGAACATCCATGTATCCTGTTGCTGCACACAGATCATCCATGTATCCTGCATGCTGCACACAGATCATCCATATATCCTGTATGTTGCACATAGATCGTACATGAATCCTCCATGATAAACACAGATCGTCCATGTATCCTGCATGCTGAACACAGATCGTTTACGTATCCTGCATTCTGCACACAGATCGTCCATGTATTCTGCAAGCTGAACACAACGTTCATTTATCCTGCATGCTGCACGCAGATCGTCCATATATCCTGCGGGCTGCACACAAATCATCCATATATCCTGTTTGCTGCACATAGATCGTACATGTATCCTCCATGCTAAACACAGATCGTTTATGTATCCAGCATGCTGCACACAGATTGTCCATATATCCTGCATGCTGCACACAGATCATCCACGAATCCTGCATGCTGCACACAGACCGTGCATGTATCCTGAGTGTTGTATACAGATTGTCCATGGATACTGCATGCTGGACACAGATCATCCATGTATCATGCATGCTGCCCATAGATCGCCAATATATCCTGCTTGCTGCATGCCGATCGTTCATGTATCCTAAATGCTGCACACAGATCGTCCATATATCCTGCATGCTGCACAGAGATCGTCCATTTATCCTGCATGCTGCAAACAGGTCATCCATGTATCCTGCAGACTGCTCACAGATCGTCCATGTATCCTACATGCTGCACACAGATTTCCCAAGTTTCATGCATGCTGCACACATATCTGCTTTCTAACCTGCATGCTTCACGCAGATTGTCCATTATCCTGCATACTGCACACGGATTGTCCGTGTATCCTGCATGCTGCGCACAGATCGTCCATGAATCCTGCATGCCGCTCACTGATAGTCCATGTATCCTGCATGCTACTCACAGATCGTCCATGTATCCTGAATGCTGCACACTGATCGTCAATGTATCCTGCATACTGCAAACAGATCGTTCGTGTATCCAGCATGCTGCACACAGAGCGTCCATGTATCCTGCATTCAGCAAACAGATCGTCCATATATCCTGCATGCTGCGCACAAATCGTCCATGTACCTGGCATGCTGTACACAGATCGTTCATGTATCATGAATGCTGAACACAGATCATCCATATGCCCTGCATGTTGCACACAGATCGTCCATGTATCCTGCAAGCTGCACACAGATCGTCCATTTATCCTGCATGCTGCACACAGTTCATCCATGTATCCTGCACACTGCGCACAGATCGTCCATGTATCCTACATGCTGCACACAGAATGTCCATGTACCTTGTATGCTGCACACAGATCGTCCATGTATCCTGCATGCTATACGCAGATCGTCCAGGTATCCTGCACGCTAAAGACAGATCGCCCGGTTGACCTGCAAGCTGCACACAGATCGTACAGGTATCCTGCATGCTGCACACAGATCATCCATGTAACAAGCATGCCGGACACAGATCGGCCATGTATCCTGCATTCTGCACACAGATTGTCCATGTACCTTGTATGCTGCACACAGATCGTCCATGTATCCAGCATGCTGAACACAGATCGTCCATGTATCCTCCATGCTGCACACAGATCGTCCATGTATCCGGCATGCTGCACACAAATCATCCATGTAACGTGCTTTCCGCTTACAAATCATCCATGTATCCTGCATGCTGCACACAGTTCATCCATGTATCCTGCACACTGCGCACAGATCGTCCATGTATCCTACATGCTGCACACAGAATGTCCATGTACCTTGTATGCTGCACACAGATCATCCATGTAACAAGCATGCCGGACACAGATCGGCCGTGTATCCTGCATTCTGCACACAGATTGTCCATGTACCTTGTATGCTGCACACAGATCGTCCATGTATCCAGCATGCTGAACACAGATCGTCCATGTATCCTCCATGCTGCACACAGATCGTCCATGTATCCGGCATGCTGCACACAAATCATCCATGTAACGTGCTTTCCGCTTACAAATCATCCATGTATCCTGCATGCTGCACACAAATCGTCCATGTATAATTCATACTGCACACAGATCGTCCAAGTATCCTGCATGCTGCACACAGATCGTCCATATCTCCAGCATGCTCCACATAGATCGTCCATATATCCTACATGCTGTACACAAATTGTTCATGTACCTTGCATGATGGACACAGAACATCCATGTATCATGTTGCAGAAACACAGATCATCTATGTATCCTGCATGCTGCACACAGATCATCCATATATCCTGTGTGTTGCACATAGATCGTACATGTATCCTCCATGCTAAACACAGATAGTCCATGTATCCTGCATGCTGAACGCAGATCGTTTACGTATCCTGCATGCTGCAAACAGATCGTCCATGTATTCTTCAAGCTTAACACAGAACGTCCATTTATCCTGCTTGCTGCACACAGATCATCCATGTCTCATGCATGCTGCACACAGATAGTCTATGTATCCTATATGCTGCACGCAGATCGTCCATATATCCTGCGTGCTGCACACAGATCATCCATATATCCTGTATGCTGCACATAGATCGTACATGTATTCTCCATGCTAAACACAAATCGTTTATGTATCCAGCATGCTGCACACAGATCGTCCATTTATCCTGCATGCTGCACACAGGTCATCAATGTATCCTGCAGACTGCGCACTGATCGTCCATCATCCTGCATACTGCGCACGGATTGTCCGTGTATCCTGCATGCTGCACACAGATCGTCCATGAATCCTGCATGCTGCTCACTGATAGTCCATGTATCCTGCCTGCTACTCACAGATCTTCCATGTATCCTGCATGCTGCACACAGGTCGTCAATGTATCCTGCATGCTGCATACAGATCGTCCGTTTATCCAGCATTCTGAGCAGAGAGCGTCCATGTATCCTGCATGCAGCAAACAGATCGTCCATATATCCTGCTTGCTGTGCACAGATCCTCCATGTACCTTGCATGCTGTACACAGATCGTTCATGTATCATGCATGCTGCACACAGCTCGTCCATGTGTCCGGCATGTTGCACACAGGTCGTCCATGTATCCTGCATGCTGCACAAAGATCATGCATGCTGCACACAGATCGTCCATGTTTCCTGCATGCTGCACACAGAATGTACATGCATCGTGCATGCTGTTTACAGATCGTCAGTGTATCCTGCATGCTGCACACAGATCATCCATGTATCCTGCATGCTGCACACAGATCGTCCATGCCTCCTGCATGCTGCAAACAGACTGCCCATGTATCATGCATGCTGCGTACGATCGTCCATGTATCCTGCATGCAGCACACTAATCGTCCATGTATCCTGCATGCTGCACACAGATCGTCCATATCTCCAGCATGCTGCACATGTATCGTCCATATATCCTGCATGCTGCACACATATCGTCCATGTACCTTGCATGATGCACACAGAACATCCATATATCCTGGTGCTACAAACAGATCATCCATGTAGCCTGCATTCTGCACACATATTATCCATATATCCTGTTTGTTGCACATAGATCGTACATGTATCCTCCATGCTAAACACAGATCGTCCATGTATCCTGCATGCTGAAGACATATCGGTTATGTATCCTGAATGCTGAACACAGATCCTCCATGTATCCTGCATGCTACTCACAGATCGTCCATACATCCTGCTTTCTGCACAAAGACTGCTCAAGTATCCTGTATGCTGCACACAGCTCATCCATGTGTCCTGCATGTTGCACACATATCGTCCATGTATCCTGCATGCTGCACACAGATCATGCATGCTGCAAACAGATCGTCCATGTTTCCTGCATGCTGCACACATATCGTCCATGTATCCTGCATGCTGCACACAGAATGTCCATGTATCCTGCATGCTGCTTGCAGATCGCCAGTGTATCCTGCATGATGCACACATATCATCCATGTATCCTGCATGTTGTACACAGTTCGTCCATGCATCCTGTTTGCTGCACACAGACTGCCCGTGTATCCTGGATTCTGCACACACATCGTCCATGTATCATGCAAGCTGAACACAATGCTCATGTATCCTGCATGCTGCACACAGATCATCCATGTATCATGCATGCCGGACACAGATCGTTCATGTATCCTGCACACTGACACAAATCATCCATGTATCCTGCATGCTGCACACAGATTGTCCATGCACCTTGTATGCTGCACACAGATCGTCCATGTATCCTGCATGCCGGACACAGATCGTCCATGTATTCTCCATGCTCCAACCCAGATAATCCATGTATCCTGCATGCTGTACATAGATCGTCCATGTATCCTGCATGCTGCACACAAATCGTCCATGTAACGCGCTTCCTGCTCACAAATCATCCACGTATCCTGCGTGCTGCACGAAAATCGTCCATGTATCCTTCATAATGCACAGAGATAGTCCAAGTATCCTGCATGCTGCACAAAGATCGTCCATATCTCCAGCATGCTGCACACAGATAGTCCATGTATCCTGCATGCTGTACATAGATCGTCCATGTATCCTGCATGCTACTCACAAATCGTCCACGTAACGCGCTCTCTGCTCACAAATCATCCATGTATCCTGCGTGCTGCACACAAATCGTCCATATATCCTGCATGCTGCACACAGAATGTCCATATATCCTGCATGCTGCTTACAGATCGTCCATGTACCTTGCATGATGCACACAGAACATCCATGTATCCTGGTGCTGCACACAGATCATCCATGTATCCTGCATGCTGCACACAGATCATGCATGCTGCAAACAGATCGTCCATGTATCCTGCATGCTCACGCAGATCGTCCGTGCATCCTGCATGCTTCACACAGATTGCCCATGTATCCTGCATGCTGCTTCCAGATCGTCAGTGTATCCTGCATGCTTTACACAGATCCTCCATGTATCCTGCATGCTACTCACAGATCGTTCATGCATCCTGCATGCTGCAAACAGACTGTCCAAGTATCCTGCATGATGCACACAGATCGCCCATGTATATGGCATGCTGTACAAAGTTCATCCATGTATCCTGCATGCTGTACATAGATCGTCCATAAATCCTGCATGCGGCACACAGATCGCTAATGTATCCTGCATGTTGCACACAGATCGCCAGTGTATCCTGCATGCTGCACACAGATCATCCATGTATCCTGCATGCTGCACACAAATCGTCCATGCATCCTGCATGCTGCACACAGATCGTCCATATATCCTGCATGCTGGACACAGATCGTCCATGTATCCTGCATGCTGCACAGAGATCGTCCAAGTATCCTGCATGCTGCACACATATCGTCCGTGTATCCTGCAAGCTACACACAGGTCGTTCATGTATCCTGCATGCTGCACACCGATCGTTCTTAAATCATGCATGCTGGATACAGATCATCCGTGTATCCTGCATGGTGCACACAGATCGTCCGTGTATCCTGTATGCTGCACACAGATCGTACAAATATTCTACATGCTGCAAACAGATCGCCCAGGTACCTTGCATGCTGCACACAGATCTTCCATGTATCCTGCATGCTGGACACGGATCGTCTATGTATCCTGCATGCTGCACACAGATCGTCCATGTATCCTGCATGCTGTATATAGATCGTCCATGTATCCTGCATGCTGCACACAAATCGTCCATGTAACGCGCTTTCTGCTCACAAATCATCCATGTATCCTGCGTGCTGCACACAGACATCCATACCTCATGCATGCTGCACACAGATAGTCAATGTACCCTGCATGCTGCACACAGATCGTACAAATATTCTGCATGCTGCAAACAGATCGTCCAGGTACCTTGCATGCTGCACACAGATCGTCCATGTATCCTGCATGCTAAACACATATCGTCAATATCCTGCATGCTGCACACAGATCGTCCACAAATCCTGGATGCTGCACACAGATCATCCATATATCATCCATGCTGCCCACAGATCGTCCATGTATCCTGCTTGCTGCACGCCGATCGTTCATGTATCCTGTATGCTGCACACAGATCGTCCATATATCCTGCAAGTTGCTCACAGATCGTCCATTTATCCTACATGCTGCACACAGATTTCCCATGTTTCCTGCATGCAGCACATATATCGTCCATTTGACCAGCATGCTGCACGCAGATCGACCATGTATCCTGCATAGTGCACACAGATCGACCGTGTATCCTGCATGCCGCACACAGATAGTCCATGAATCCTGCATGGTGCTCCCTGATAGTCCATGTACCCTGCATGCTACTTACAGATCGTCCGTGTATCCAGCATGCTGCACACAGAGCGTCCATGTATCCTGCCTGCAGCAAAGGGATCGTCCAAATATCCTGCATTCTGCGCACAGATCGTCCATGTACCTTGCATCATGTACACAGATAGTTCAGGTATCATGAATGCTGCACAAAGATCGACCGTATGTTCTGCATGTTGCACAGAGATCGTCCATGTATCCTGCATGCTGCACACTGGTCGTCTTTTTATCCTGCATGCTGCACACAGTTCATCCATGTATCCTGCATGCTGCACACAGATCATCAATGTATCGTGCATGCTGGACACAGATCGTCCATGTATCCTCCATTCTGTACAAAGATCGTCCATGCATCCTGCATGCTGAACACAGATTGCCCATGTTTCCTGCATACTGAACACAGATCGTCCATGTATTCTGCAAGCTGAACACAGAAAGTCCATTTATCCTGCATGCCGCAAATAGATCGTCCATGTATCCTGCATGCTGCACACAGATCGTCCATGTATCCTGCACTCCTAACACAGATCGTCCATATATCCTGCATGCTGCTCACAGATCGTCCATTTATCTTGCATGCTTCACATAGATCATCCATGTATCCTGCATACTGCGCACAGATCGTCCATGTATCCTACATGTTGCACAAAGTTTTTCTATGTTTCATGCATGCTGCACACATATCGTCCATTTGACCTGCATGATGCACGCAGATCGTCCATGTATCCTGCATACTGCACACAGATTGTCCGTGTATCCTGCATGCCGCACACAGAGCGTTCATGTATCCTGGAAGCAGCAAACAGATTGTCCATATATCCTGCATGCTGCGCACCGATCGTCCATGTACCTTGCATGCTGTACACAGATCGTTCATGTATCATGCATTATGCACACAGATCGTCCATGTGTCCTGTATGTTGCACAAAGATCGTCCATGTATCCTGCATGCTGCACACAGATCTATCATGTATCCTCCTTGCTGCACACAGATCGTTCATGTACTCTGCATGCTGCACACAGATCATTCATGTATCCTGCATGCTGCACACAAATCGTCCATGTAACGTGAATGCTGCTCACAAATCGTCCATGTATCTTGCATGCTGCTCATAGATCGTCCATATATCCTGCATGCTGCACACAGATCGTCCATGTGCCTTGCATGATAGACACAGAACATACATGTATCCTGGTACTGCACACAAATCATCCATGTGTCCTGCATGCTGCACACAGATCATCCATATATTCTGTATGCTGCACATAGATCGTACATGTATCCTCCATGCTGCACACAGATTGTCCATGAATATTACATGCTGAACACAGATCGTTTATGTATCCTGCATGCTGCACAGAGATCGTCCGTGCATCCTGCATGCTGCACACAGATTGCCCATGTATCCTGCATGCTGCTCCCAGACCGTCAGTGTATCCTGCATGCTTCACACAGATCCTCCATGTACCCTGCATGCTGCACACAAATCGTTCCTGTATCCTGCATGTTGCTCTCAGATCATCCATGTATCCGGCACGCTGCTCACAAATCTTCCATGCATCCTGCATGCTGCACACAGATCGTCCATACATCCTGCATGCTGGACACAGATCGTCCATGTATCCTGCATGCTACACACATATCGTCCATGTATCCTGCATGCTGCACATAGGTCGTCCGTTTATTATGCATACTACAGACTGATCGTCATTGTTTCCTGTATTGTGCAAGAAGATCGTCCATGTATCCTACATGCTGCACGCAGATCGTCCAGGTATCCTTCTTGCTGCAGACAGATCACCTGGGTGACCAGCATGCTGCAAACCGATCGTTCATGTATCCTGCATGTTGCAAACAAATCGTCAATGTACCTTGCATGCTGCACACAGATCGTATATGTATCCTGCATGCTGGACACAGATCGTCCATGCATCCTGCATGCTGCACACAGGTCGCCCATGTATCATGCATGCTAGAGACTGATCGTACATGTTTCCTGCATTGTGCAAAAAGATCGTCCATGTATCATGCATGCAGCAAAGAGATCGTCCATGTACCTTGCATGCTGCACACAGATCGTATATGTATCCTGCATGCTGCACACAGATCGTCCATGTATCCTGCACTTTTAACACAGATCGTCCAAATATCCTGCATGCTGCAAACAGATCGTCCACGAATCCTGGATGCTGCACACAGATCATCCATATATCATGCATGTTGCACACAAATCGTCCATGTTTCCTGCTTGCTGCACGCCGAACGTTCATGTATCCTGCATGCTGCACACAGGTTGTCCATATATCCTGCATGCTGCTCACAGATCGTCCATTCATCCTGCATGCTGCTCACAGGTCGCCCATGTATCATGCATGCTAGAGACTGATCGTACATGTTTCCTGCATTGTGCAAAAAGATCGTCCATGTATCATGCATGCAGCAAAGAGATCGTCCATGTACCTTGCATGCTGTACACAGATCGATCATGTATCATGAATGCTGCACACAGATCGTCCATGTGTCCTGCATGTTGCAAACAGATCGTCCATTCATCCTTCATGCTGCACACAGTTCATCCATGTATCCTGCATGCTGCTCTCAGATCATCAATATATCCTTTATGTTGCATATAGATCGTACATGTATCCTCCATTCTGCACACAGATCGTCCACGTATCCTGCATGCTCAACACAGATCGTTTATGTATCCTGCATGCTGCACACAGGTCGTCCAAGTATTCTGCATGCTGCACACAGATTGTCCATGTATCCTGCATGCTGCACGCAGATCGCCAGTGCATCCTGCATGCTGCACAGAGATTGCCCATTTATTCTGCAGCTATTTCCAGATCGTCAGTGTATCCTGCATGTTACACACAGATCCTCCTTGTATCCTGCATGCTACACATAAATCGTCCATGCATCTTGCATGCTGCACACAGACTGCCCAAATATCTCGCATGCTGCACACAGATCGTCCATGTATCCTGCATGCTGTACAAAGATCATCCATGTATCCTGCATGGTGAACATAGATCGTCCATATTTCCTGCATGCTGCAAACAGATCGTTCACGTATCCTGCATGTTGCACAACGATCGCCAGTGTATCCTGCATGCTGCACACAAATCATCCATGTATCCTGCATGCAGCACACAAATCACACATGCATCCTGCATGCTGCACACAGATCGTCCATATATCCCGCATGCTGGACACAGATCGTCCATGTATCCTGCATGCTGCACACAGATCGTCCATGTATCCTGCATGCTGCACATAGATCGCTCATGTATCATGCATACCACAGACTGATCGTCATTGTTACCTGCATGGTGCAAAAAGATCGTCCACATATCCTGCATGCTGCAAGCAGATCGTCCAGGTATCCTGCATGCTGCAGACAGATTGCCTGGGTGACCTGCATGCTGCACACAGATCGTAAATGTATCCTGCATGCAGCACACAGATCGTCCATATATCCTGCAGGCTGCTCACAGATCGTTCATTTATCTTGCATGCTTCACATAGATCATCTATGTATCCTGCATACTGTGCACAGATCGTCCATGTATCCTACATTTTGCACAAAGTTTTTCCATGTTTCCTGCATGCTGCACACATAGCGTCCATTTAACCTGCATGATGCACGCAGATCGTCCATGTATCCTGCATACTGCACACAGATTGTCCGTGTATCCTGCATGCTGCACACAGAGCGTCCATGTATCCTGGATGCAGCAAACAGATCGTCCATATATCCCGCATGCTGCGCACCGATCGTCCATGTACCTTGCATGCTGTACACAGATCGTTCATGTATCATGCACTATGCACACAGATCGTCCATGTGTCCTGTATTTTGCACAAAGATCGTCCATGTATCCTGCATGCTGCACACAGATCTATCATGTATCCTCCATGCTGAACTCAGATCGTTCATGTATACTGCATGCTGCACACAGTTCATTCATGTATCCTGCATGCTGCACACAAATCGTCCATGTAACGTGAATGCTGCTCACAAATCGTCCAAGTATTCTGCATGCAGCTCATAGATCGTCCATATATACTGCATGCTGCACACAGATCGTCCATGTGCCTTGCATGATGCAAACAGAACATCCATGTATCCTGTATCCTGCACATAGATCGTACATGTATCCTCCATGCTGCACACAGATCGTCCATGTATCCTACATGCTGAACACAGATCGTTTATGTATCCTGCATGCTGCACACAGATCATCCGTGCATCCTGCATGCTGCACACAGATTGCCCAAGTATCCTGCATGCTGCTCCCAGATCGTCCATGTATCCGGCACGCTGCTCGCAAATCGTCCATGCACCTGCATGCTGAACACAGATCCTCCATGTACCCTGCATGCTGCACACAAATCGTTCCTGTATTCTGCATGTTGCATACAAATCGCCAGTGTATCATACATGCTGCTCACAGATCATCCATGTATCCGGCACGCTTCTCAGAAATCGTCCATGCATCCTGCATGCTGCACACAGATCGTCCATACATTTTGCATGCTGGACACAGATCGTCCATGTATCCTGCATGCTGCACACATAACGTCCATGTATCCTGCATGCTGCACATAGGTCGTCCGTTTATCATGCATACTACAGACTGATCGTCATTGTTTCCTGCATGGTGCAAGAAGATTGTCCATGTATCCTACATGCTGCACGCAGATCGTCCAGGTATCCTGCTTGCTGCAGACAGATCACCTGGGTGACCTGCATGCTGCAAACCGATCGTTCATGTATCCTGCTTGCTGCATACAGATCGTCCGAGTACCCTGCATGCTGTACACAGATCGTCCATGTATCCTGCATGCTGCACACGGATCGTACATATATTCTGCATACTGCAAACAAATCGTCAATGTACCTTGCATGCTGCACACAGATCGTCCATGTATCCTGCATGCTGGACACAGATCGTCCATGTATCCTGCATGTTGCACACAGATCGTTCATGTATCCTGCATGCTGCATACAGATCGTCCGTGTACCCTGCATGCTGTACACAGATCGTCCATGTACCCTGCATGCTGTACACAGATCGTCCATGTATCCTGCATGCTGCACACTGATCGTACATATATTCTGCATACTGCAAACAAATCGTCTATGTATCATGCATGCTACAGACTGATCGTCCATGTTTCCTGAATGGTGCACAAAGATCGTCCATGTATCATGCATGCTGCACGCAGATCGTCCAGGTATCCTGCATGCTGCACACAGATCGCCCGGGTTTCCTGGATGCTGCACACAGATCGTACATGTATCATAAATGCTGCACACAGATCGTCCATATATCCTGCACTACTGTACAAAGATCATCCATGTATCCTGATGCTGAACATAGATCGTCCAAAAATCCTGCATGCTGCACACAGATCGCCCGTGTATCCTGCATGCTGCACAAAGACCTCCAGAGTATCCTTCATTATGCACAGAGGCCATACTTGTATCCTGCATGCTGCACACAAATCGTCCATGCATCCTTCATGATGCACGCAGATCGACCTTATATTCTGCATGCTGGACACAGATCGTCCAAGTATCCTGCATGCTGCGCACAGATCGTCCATGTATCCTGCATGCTGCACACAGGTCGCCCATGTATCATGCATGCTAGACACTGATCGTACATGTTTCCTGCATGGTGCAAAAATATCGTCCATGTATCATGCATGCTGCACGCAGATCGTCCAGGTATCCTGCATGCTGCAAACAGATTGCCCGGTTTTTCTGCATGCTGCACACAGATCGTACATGTATCGTCTATGTGCACATCGTCCATACACACCGTCTAGTGCACATCGTTCATGCTATCGTCCATGCTGCACACAGATCATTCATTTAATCTGCGTGCTGCACACAGATTGTCCATGTACCTTGCATGCTGCTCACAGATCCTCTAGGTTACCTGCATGCTGCACACAGATCGTCCATGTTTCCTGCATGCTGCTCACAGTTCGCCCATGTATCATAACTGCTGCACACAGATCGCCCTTGTATCCTGCATGCTGCACACAGACCTCCAGTGTATCCTGCGTGATGCACACAAACCATCCTTGTATCCTGCATGCTGCACACAAATGGTCCATGCATCCTTCATGCTGCACGCAGATCGTCCTCATATCCTGCATGCTGGTCACAGATCGTCCAAGTATCCTGTATGCTGCACACAGATCGTTCATGTATCCCGCATGCTGCACACAGGTCGTTTATGTATCATGCATGCTAGAGACTGGTCGTCCATGTATCCTGCAAGGTGCAAAAATATCGTCCATATATCCTGCATGCTGCACAAAAATCCTCCATGAATACTGCATGCTGCAAACAGATCGTCCATGTATCCTGCGTGCTGTTCACAGGTCATCTATGTATCCTGCATGCTGCACGCTGATCGCCCGGTATGCTGCATGCTGCACATAGATCATCCTTGTATCCTGCATACTGCACACAGATCGTCCATACCACCTGCATGCTGCACACGGATCGTACATGTATCAAGCATGCTGCACACAGATCGTCCATATATCCTGCATGATGCACACAGATCGTCCATGTATCCTGCGTGTTGCTAACAGGTCATCCATGTATCCTGCATGCTGCACACTGATCGTCCGGTATGCATCATGCTGCACACAGATCGTTCATGCATCCTGCATGCTGCACACAGGTCGCCCATGTATCATGCATGCTTGAGACTGATCGTCAATGTTTCCTGAATGGTGCAAAAAGATCGTCCATGTATCATGCATGCTGCCCGAAGATCGTCCAGGTATCCTGCATGCTGCACACTGATCGTCAGTGTATCCTACATGCTGCACACAGATCATCCATGTATCCTGCATACTGCGCACAGATCGTCCACGTATCCTACATGCTGCACACAGATTTTCCATGTTTCCTGCATGCTGCACATATATCGTCCATTTAACCTGCATGTTGCAAGCAGATCGTCCATGTATCCTGCGTACTGCACACAGATCGTCCGTCTATCCTGCATGCTGCACACAGATCGTCCATGCAGTCTGCATGCTGAACACAGATTGCCCATGTATCCTGCATAATGCACATAGATCGTTCATATATCCTGCATGCTGCACACAGATTGTCCATGTATTCTGCATACAACACACAGATCGTCCATGTATCCTCCACTACTGTACAAAGATCATTCATGTATCCTGCATGCTGAACATGGATCTTCCAAATATCCTGCATGCTGCACAGAGATCTCCAGTGTATCCTGCATTATGCACACAGACTATCCTTGTATCCTGCATGCTGCACACAAATCGTCCATGCATCCTGCATGCTGCACGCAGATCGTCCTTATATCCTGCATTCTGGACACAGATCGTCCATGTTTCCTGAATGCTGCACACAGATCGTTCATGTATCCTGAATGCTACACATAGATCGTCCATGTATCATGCATGCTACAGACTGGTCGTCCATCCTTCCTGCATGGTGCAAAAAGATCATCCATGCATCCTGCATGTTGAACACAGATTGCCAATGTATCTTACATGCTGCACACAGATTGTCTATATATCCTGCATGCTGCACACAGATCATTCATGTATCATGCATGCTGCACACAAATCGTACATGTACCCTGCATGCTGCACACAGATCGTCTATGTACCCTGCAAGCTGCATATTGATCGCACATTTATCATGCATGCTACAGACTGATCGTCCATGTTTTCTGCATGGTGCAGAAAGATCGTCCATGTATCTTGCATGCTGCATGCAGATCGTCCATTTATCCTGCATGCTGCACACAGATCGTCCATGTATCCTGCATGCTGCACGCAGATCGTTCGTGTATCCTGCTTGCTGAAAACTGATTGTCCATGTTTCCTGCATACTGCAAACAGAACCTCCATGTATCCTACATGCTGCTCAGAGATCGTCCATGTATCCTGCATAATGCACGTCCATGTGCACATCGTCCATGCTGTGCACATCGTCCATACACACCGTCCAGTGCACATCGTCCATGTTATCGTCCATGCTGTACACAGATCATCCATGTAATCTGCGTGCTGCAAACAGATCGTCCATGTACCTTGCATGCTGCTCACAGATCGTCTATGTATCGTGCATGCTGGACACAGATCGTCCATGTAACCTGCATTCTGCACACAGATCGTCCATATATCCTGCATGCTGCACACAGATCACCCATGTATCCTACATGATGCACTCAGATTGTTCATGTATTCTGGGTGCTGCTCAGTGGTCGTCCATGTATCCTGCATGCTTCACACAGATCGTCCGGTATGCTGCATGCTGCCCAAAGACCGTCGCTGCATCCTGAATGCTGCACACATATCGTCCATGTATCCTGCGTGCTGCACACAGATCGTCCATGTATCCTGTTTGCTACACACAGAACATCCATGTATCCTGCTTGCTCCACACAGATCGTCAGTGTATCCTACATGCTGCACACAGATCGTCCAGGTACCTTGCATGCTGCACACAGATCCTCCATGAATCCTGCATGCTGCACACAGACCGTGCATGTATCCAGCATGCAGCACACTGATCATCCATATATCCTGCATACTGCACATAGATCATCCATATATCCTGCATGCTGCACACAGACCGTACATGTATCATGCATGCTGCACACAGATCGTCCATATATCCTGCATACAGCACACAGACCGTGCATGTATCATGCGTGTTGTATACAGAATGTCCATGTATCCTTCATGCTGCCCACAGATCGTACATGTATCCTGCACTACTGTACAAAGATCATCCATGTATCCTGCATGCTGAACATGGATCGTCCAAAAATCCTGCAGGCTGCACACAGATCGCCCTTGTATCCTGCCTGCTCCACACAGACCTCCAGTGTATCCTGCATGCTGCATACAGATCCTCCGTTTATTCTGAATCCTTCACACGGGGCGGCCATGTACCCTGCATAGAGCAAACAGATCGTCTATATATCATGCATGCTGCACACAGATCGTCCATGTATCGTGCATGCTGTACACAGATCGTTCATGTTTCATGCATGCTGCACACAGATCGTCCATGTATCCTGCAAGTTGCACACAAATCGTCGATGAATCCTGCATGCTGCACACAGATCGTTCATTTATCCTGCATGCTGCATACAGTTCGTCCATGTATCCTGCATGATGCACGTAGATCGTCCATGTATCCTGCATGCTGCAAGCAGAATGTCCTTGTATCCTGCATGTTGCACGCAGATCGTCCATGTATCCTTCATGCATCACATAAATCGTCAATAAATCCCGCATGCTGCACATAGATCGTCCATGTATCCTTCATGCTGCACACAGATGGTCCTTCTATCCTGCAAGCTGCCCACAGATCGTCCTTGCATCATAAATGCTGCACACAGATTGCCAATGTATCCTGCATGCTGTTAACAGATCGTCATGTATCCTGCATGCTACACACAGATCATAGATGTGTCCTGCATGCTGCGTACAGATCGTCCATGCATCCTCCATGCTGCACACAGACTGCCCATGTATCCTGCATGCTGAACACAGATCGTCCATGCATCCTAAACTACTGTACAAAGATCGTTCATGTATCCTGCATGCTGAACATGGATCTTCCAAAAATTCTGCATGCTGCACACATATCTCCAGTGTATCCTGCATGTTGCACACAGACTATCCTTGCATCCTGCATGCTGCACACAAATCGTCCATGCATCCTGCATGCTACACGCAGATCCTCCTTATATCCTGCATGCTGGACACAGATCGTCCAGTTATCCTGAATGCTGCACACAGATCGTCCATGTATCCTGCATGCTTCACATAGATCGTCCATGTATCATGCATGCTACAGACTGATCGTCCATGTTTCCTGCATGGTGCAAAAAGATCATCCATGTATCATGCATGCTGCACGCAGATCGTCCATGTATCCTGGGTGTTGCACAAAGATCATCCGTGTATCATGCAAGCTGGACACAGATCATCCATGTATCCTGCATGCTGCACACATATCGTCCATGTATCCTGCCTGCTGCACGCAGATCGTACATACAGTATATCTTGCATGCTGCACACAGATCGTCCATGTATCATGCATGCTACAGACTGATCGTCTATGTTTCCTGCATGGTGTATTCAGATCGTTCTTATAACCTGCATGCTGGACACATATCTTCCACGTATTCTACATTCTGCACACATATCGTCCTATAATCCTGCATGTTGTACACAGAATCTCCATGTATCCTACATGCTGCGCACAGATCATCCATGTATCATGCATGCTGCGCACAGATCGTCCAGTATCCTGCATGCTGCACACAGAAAGGCCATTCATCCTGCATGCTGCGCACAGTTCGTTCATGTATCCTGCATGCTGCAAGTAGATCGTCCAAGTATCCTGCATGCTGCACACAGATCGTTCATGTATCTTGCATGCTGCACACAAATCGTCCAGTATGCTGCATGCTGCAGACAGATCGTCCATGCGTCCTGCATGCTGCAGACAGATCGTTCATGTATCTTGCATGCTGCACACAGATCGTCGATGTATCCTGCGTGCTGCACACAGATCGTCCGTGTATACTGCAAGCTGCGCACAGATCATCCATGTATCCTGCATGCTGCACACAGATCGCCCGTGCATCCTGCATGCTGCACACATTTGTCCATGTATCCTGCATGTTGCACACAGATCATCCATGTATCCTGTGTGTTGCACATAGATCGTACATGTATTTTGGATGCTTCACACAGATCGTCCATGTATCCTGCATGCTGAAGACAGATGGTCCATGTATCCTGCATGCTGCGTACAGATCGTCCGTGTATTCTGCATGTTGTTCACAGATTGTCCATATATCCTGCATGCTGCACGCAGATCGTCCATGTATCGTCTATGAGCGCATCGTCAATGCTGTGCACATCGTCCAGTGCACATCGTCTAAGCTATCGTTCATGCTGCAAACAGATCGTACATATATCCTGCATGCTGCACACAGATCGTCCACGTACCTTGCATGCTGAACACAGATCGTCCATGTATCGTGCATGCTGGACACAGATCGTCCATGTAACCTGCATTCTGCACACAGATCGTCCATGTATCCTGCATGCTGCACAGAGATTGTCCATGTATCCTGCATGGTGCTCACAGATCGTCCATGTATCCTGCATCCTGCACACAGATCGTCAAGTATGCTGCATGCTGCAGACAGATCGTCCATGCATCCTGCATGCTGCAGACAGATCGTACATGTATCTTGCATGATGCACAAAGATCGTCGATGTATCCTGCATGCTGCACAGAAATTGTCCATGTATCCTGCATGGTGCTTACAGATCGTACATGTATCATGCATGCTGCACACAGATCGTCCAGTATGCTGCATGCTGCAGACAGATCGTCCATGCATCCTGCATGCTGCAGACAGATCGTACATGTATCTTGCATGCTGCACACAGATCGTCAATGTATCCTGCGTGCTGCACACAGATCGTCCGTGTATACTGCAAGCTGCACACAAATCATCCATTTATCCTGCATTCTGCACACAGTTCGCTCATGTATCCCGCATGCTGCACACTGATAATCCTTGTATCCTGCATGCTGCACACAAATCGTCAATTTATCCTGTTTGCTACACACAGGTCATTCATGTATCCTGCATGCTGCACACAGATCGTCAGTGTATCCTACATGCTGCGCACAAATTATCCATGTACCCTGCATGCTGCACACAGATTGTCCATACATCCTGCATGCTGCACACAGCTCCTCCATGAATCCTGCATGCTGCACACAGACCGTGCATGTATCCTGCATGCTGCACACTGGTCATCCATGTATCCTGCATGCTGCTCACAGATCGTCCATATATCCTGCATGCTGCACACAGATCGTCCATGTATCATGCATGCTGCACACAGATCGTCCATATATCCTGCATACTGCACACATATCGTTAATGAATCCTGCATGCTGCACACATATCGTCCATATTTCCTGCATGATGCACACAGATCGTCCATTTATCCTGCTCGCTGCACCCAGATCGTCCATGTATCCTGCATACTGCACACAGATCTTCCGTGTATCCTGCATGCTGCACACAGAAAGTCCAGGATCCCTGCATGCTGCTCACTGAGAGTCCATGTATCCTGCCCGCTACTCACAGATCGTCCATGTAATCCTGCATGCTGCACGCAGATTGTTCATTTAACCTGCGTGCTGCACACAGATCGTCCATGTTTTCTGCATGGTGCAAAAAGATCATCCATGTATCATGCATGCTGCACGCAGATCTTCCATGTATCCTGGGTGTTGCACAAAGATCATCCGCGTATCTTGCAAGCTGGACACAGATCATCCATGTGTCCTGCATGCTGCACACATATCGTCCATGTATCCTGCCTGCTGCACGCAGATCGTACATATATCCTGCATGCTGCACACAGATCGTCCATGTATCATGCATGCTACAGACTGATCGTCTATGTTTCCTGCATGGTGTACTCAGATCGTTCTTATAACCTGCATGCTGGACACATATCTTCCACGTATTCTACATTCTGCACACATATCGTCCTATATTCCTGCATGTTGTACACAGAATCTCCATGTATCCTGCATGCTGCGCACAGATCATCCATGTATCATGCATGCTGCACACAGATCGTCCAGTATCCTGCATGCTGCACACAGAAAGGCGATTCATCCTACATGCTGCACACAGTTCGTTCATGTATCCTGCATGCTGCAAGTAGATCGTCCAAGTATCCTGCATGCTGCACACAGATCGTTCATGTATCATGCATGCTGCACACAAATCGTCCAGTATGCTGCATGCTGCAGACAGATCGTCCATGCATCCTGCATGCTGCAGACAGAACGTTCATGTATCTTGCATGCTGCACACAGATCGTCGATGTATCCTGCGTGCTGCACACAGATCGTCCGTGTATACTGCAAGCTGCGCACAGATCATCCATGTATCCTGCATGCTGCACACAGATCGCCCGTGCATCCTGCATGCTGCACACATTTGTCCATGTATCCTGCATGTTGCACACAGATCATAAATGTATCCTGTGTGTTGCACATAGATCGTACATGTATTTTGGATGCTTCACACAGATCGTCCATGTATCCTGCATGCTGAAGACAGATGGTCCATGTATCCTGCATGCTGCACAGAGATTGTCCATGTATCCTGCATGGTGCTCACAGATCGTCCATGTATCCTGCATGCTGCACACAGATCGTCCAGTATGCTGCATGCTGCAGACAGATCGTCCATGCATCCTGCATGCTGCAGACAGATCGTACATGTATCTTGCATG
>SDVV010001131.1:331-26884 GCA_016164225.1 Gammarus roeselii | reverse complement strand
CCTCCAACCACTCAGAACTCCATGAGTAACATGCACGGGCGCCAGTGCGCACAGATAGTATCGTCAAAATTGGTACAAGGTCTATCGCTTCACGGATTCGATCAACTCCAACCGCAACGCGTCATAAGGTGTATAGCTACGCAGTCCAGGTCAACCCCAGAAACTACATATGGTCCGTGCACGCGCGAGCGAGCACAGACTGAAGAAAAAACACCCATTCACAAAATCATAAACAGGAACTCCTGCACAAATACAACAGCATTAATATCTATGACAAAATTGTGAATCGTGGAGAAGAAAGTAAGGGCAGGTTCGTCATGGGCGGAAAACTGCTTAGATTATTGATTTAGCATTTATTGTTCAAGGGGCTAGGGTGGGGGGGGGCATAGGTCCCTGGCCCCAGAAGAGCCCGATGAATCATGGAGGGTAACCCGTGTCCCCTCGCCTCAGCTCATCTCGGCTTGTCTCGAATCATTTCGGCCAGTCTCGGCTCGTCGCGACCAACTCGATTCGCCTCAATATGCTTCGACTGATCTCGACGCACCTCGACCAGCCTCGACGCGACCCTAGCCCTCTGTGCCAGTAATCCGTGGACTGTAACAATTAATTAATCTACTCAAGGGTCCCTCGAGTCCCGCGGGTCCCACGAGTACTCCCTACTCCCGATACACCCAGCCTCAATCAGCCTCGGTTCGTCTCGACTCATAGCCTCGTCAGTCGACTCGTCTCCACTCGCCTCGTCCTCTAAACGCACAGTGCTATTCAAGACTTCCACTCTCCAAGATCAACAGCAACATTATTTCACCATTTAGCCATCAAAACGCCTAGCTGTGCTCGGACATTTATTAGGCGCCCGGGAGAGCGCAAATTCTCCCACCGTAGGTTGGACTAGACTAACTAACACACCGCATAGTCCACCTAGGGCCCCTGCAGGCGTCTAACGATACACAATTATATAGTTATCTGAGACCCTCATAGCATGACTTATCAAACAATATGCACGTTATGCCAACCGCCGTCTGGGTGCAGGTCCACGGGTGAAGCTCAACGTAGAAATTACTTAAGCACCAGAGAACCTAAACCGATAAAGTTCTCTCTACTATTATATTTTCTAGCCTTCTGAAGCACCACATTCGTTGGTGCAATTCAATGTAAAAGTTGAAAGTGGCTAATTTCAGAGATCAATTTCAGGTAAATATAAAAATGAAAAAGAAAAGCCATGGAGACCTGAGTGTGACGCTGCTCTTCAATTTGAGCCATGAAGCGTCAAAACTGATGCCCCGTTGCGAAGCGCTAGCATCTTGAATGATGACATGGAGATGGGACAGAAGGATGGTCGCATAATTGAATAGATTAGAGATTGGGTAACGAACGCTCTAGAGTCTGAGTCCATTAGCGACCAAAAAGATTCAGAGATTGCAAACTATTTTCCATGCATGTGGTCTACACTTGGTGTAAAGAGTCGCATGCACATGAACAGCAAGAATGGAATGCGGGAGTTGAGTCTGAGAAAAAGGTAGCACAAAGTGAAGAGGGCAACAACCTAGCCTAGCCTGAAGCGCAGAATAGAGCAACATCATAGCTTGGCCTAGAGTGCTAAGTTCTCTAGCTTAGGTTAAATTAACTAAGGTTTAAATTAAATTAAGGGGTCCGGTGCACCAGAGCTTCCGACACGGGTGTCTGCCAGCTCCCTCGTAGAGGGCGAATTTCATAGATTCTGGTAGTTACATTCTCGATAGCTGTGGTTGAACCCAACATATAGTTCAGCTTGGAGCTCTGCAGTTGCGAGGACAGTCGTGAGACGGCAAGAAAATTATATCTTCCGCCCTGGGTTGCCAAATGTTTACAGCATATTATTTACCATTAAAATCAACACGAAACGATTTTATTTACAAATAAAATGGAGCGTATATTAAAATATATAAGTTTATAGCGTTGTGTAAACTAGGTCTGATTTGATTTGATCATCAGTTCCACCAGAGCCTCAATGCGGGTCATAATAGGTTCCCCCGTAGGGCTCGATGATCATGGAGACCAATAGGCTCACACGCCTCAGTGTGCAAGAAAAAACACGCTTTTAATGTTAGAAACATTTGAAAAAAATTTAGCAATGTCAGACGCACGCTGGTGCGCATAAGAAAAACGGACCTCCGCTTCCAATCATTTAGAACTTCAAGAGTGATATGTACGTACGCTAGTGCGTACAGGTAGCATCGTTGAGATTAGTAAAAGGTTTACGGCTACACAGACAAAGTCAGCTCCGACAGCAACGCAACACGACCTTGACCGCCACGCGGTCCAGGTCGACCACAGTACACTTCATTTATTAAGGTGAGACTCAGACTGAACGAATCCAGGCCTCCAATTATTTAGAACTCCAAGGGTAATATGCACGCACGCAAGTGCGCACAGAGAGTATCGTCGAAATTGGTACAAGGTCATTGGCTTCACGGATTAGGTCAACTCCAACCGCAACGTGTCACAAGGTCTACAGCTACACAGTCTAGGTCAACCTCAGAAACTACATATGGCCCATGCACGCGCGAGCGAGCACAGACTGACGAAAAAAACATACATTCACAAGGTCACAAACAGATACTCCCGCACAAATTCACTAGCATTATTATACAAGACAAAAATGTTTATCGTGAAAAAAGTAGAGGCGGGTTCGTCACGGGCAGAAAAACTGCTCGGATTATTGATTTCGCACTCATTGTTTGAGGAGATAGGGTGGAGGGCAGAGGTTCCTTGGTTTGATTTGATTTTGGCCTCATTTCCACCAAAGCCTCAACGTGAGTCATTATAAGCTCCCTCGTAGGGCTCAATGATCATGGATTCCAGTAGGCTCGCACACCTCTGAGTGCAAGAAAAACAACGTTGTCAAAGTTAAACCATTTGAACATTTTAGTCGTGTCAGACGCATGCTGGTGCACCCATGAATAACGTTTAGACGAAATATGTATGCGCGCCAGTGCGTACAGGTAGCATCGTCGAGATTGGTACAAGGTTTACGACTACACGGGCAAAATAGGCTTCGACAGCAACGCAACACAATGTTTACAGCTACGCGGTCTAGTTCAGTTAGTGTACGTTTTATTTATCCAGGAAAGATAAAGACTATGATGAAACGAATTGAATCCCCGCCTCCAACCACTTAAAACTTCAAGAGTAATATGTACGCACGCCAGTGCGCACAGATAGTATCGTCAAAATTGGTACAAGGCTTGCGGCTTCACGGACAAAGTCAGCTCCGACAGCAACGTAACACGAGGTTCACAGCAGCGCGGTCCAGTTAATTTACAGTAGTTTTCATTTTCAGGTAAGATGAAGACTCAGACAAATCGAATCCCTGCCTACAATCATTTAGCTCTCCAAGAGTAATAAGTACGCACGCTAGTGCGTACAGGCAGCATCGTCGAGTCTGGTACAAGGTTTACGGCTACAAGGACCAAGTCAGCTCCGACAGCAGCGCAATACAATGTTTACAACTACACGGCCTAGTTCGGTTACATTACCATTTATTTATTGAGGACGATAAAGACTCAGACAAAACGAATACCCACCTCCACCCCTCAGAACCTCAAAGAGTAATATGTACGCACGCCAGTGCGCACAGGTAGTATTGTCGAAATTGGTACAAGGTCCACGGCATCACGAATCAGATCAACTCCAACCGCAACGCATCACAAGGTTTATAGTTACGCGGCAAAGGTCAACCACAGACATTACATATGGTCCGCACATGCGCGAGCAAGCGCACTGAAAAGTGTCCCTTGGGTCTCAATAGAGCCCGACAAATCCCGGAGGGTAACCCAAGTCCCCCGGGTCTTCCAGAGCTCCCCGGGTTTCTAGCATTCCCTCGTCAGCTCATCTCGAATCATATCGGCCAGTCTCGGCTCGTCGCGACCAGCTTGACTCGCCTCAACATGTTTTGACTGATCTTGACGCACCTCGACGCGCCCCCCCCCCACGACGCTAGTAATCATGAGGACTGTAATAGCAAGAATTTTAAATCAAGCATTTTAGGGTGGGAGTGGGGTGGGAGTGGGGTGGCAGAGGTGTCTCGGGTCCCAAAAGAGCCCGACGAATCTACTCAAGCATTTCACATATATACATTTTTCTGTGTAAGGGTTTTACAGCTTGGAGAGGGAAGCAGGGGTCCCAGGGTACAGAGGGGCCTCAAGAGGGTCCCAAAGTTTCTCAAGGGGGTTACAAAGGGTCTCAAGGGTGTTCCAAAGAGCTTCGGAAGGGTCCAAGTGGGTCCACTAAATCCTCCTGGTCTTCCAAGTCGCTCGGGTTCCCGAAACCTCCGGGTCCCTCGACTCCCGCGGGTCCCACGAGTAACCCCCATTCTCTGGGTTACCTAGTCTAAACCAGCCTCGGTTCGTCTCGACTCGTCGCCTCGCCAGTCGACTAGTCTCTACTTGCTTCAACCTGCCTCGACTCGCCTCGTCCCCTCCACGCACAGTGTCATTCAAGACATTCACTTTTTAAGATGAACAACAACATTATTTCACCATTTAGCCATCAAGACACCCGAGAGAACGCAAATCCTCCCACCGTAGGTTGAACTAGACTAATTAACACACCGCATAGTCCACCTAGGGCCCCTGCGGGCTCTAGGTTATCACCGTGGAAAAAAAGGCACAGATAAATAATAAAGCCCACGAAATAAGAAATACTAAAATAAAGTGTTGATGATCCATAAAATGAATGATGAATAATCATCCATCCACCCCAGAGGTCTAAGTCTGAATATGATGGTTGATAAATTTGGATCTTCCTCTATTACTTCTGACAATGGACGTTGACCAACAACATTCAACAATATTTAATTTAATAAATAAAATAATATCAATAGTTCATCATTGAACAATATTTAGACAATCCTACACATCATTAATTCGCATGAAGGGCTAAAATAATAGGCATCTCAGTTTATTGGCATTATTTAACATCCGTAGGTTGAATCAGTCAATACATCATGTATTGTTAACCGACAACGGCAGGAGGTTCAATCACCTGCCCTACAAAAACCGTCTCATTAGAAGCTATCGGTTAAACGGAAACAAGCAGAAGAGACACAAGTGACAGGGATTCCTAGCGGGATCGAGTCCATGCTCTTCTAACGCTGAAAGTCACCTGAGCAGTTAGTTATGAAGGTAGTTATTGTCAGACTCTGTATTTGATTTGGCTCCAGGTATAGATGCAAAGGAAGGCAATGGCAACGAGATAACGATCACTTCCTGCAAGAGTTGGCGTGAGTCAAGATTGCGATAGTATTTTATTAGGGTCAGGTTATGAATACACTGATCCCTCAGCAAATACGCGGGAAGAAGGAGGGTGCTCGGGTGCCGGGGGAACGCACAACCTCCCCAAGTAGAAGAGGGGGCTTCTACTCCCTGCGGAGTGTAATGGAGAATGAAGCCGGGGAAGAATTGAGGCGGGGAATAACACAAGATAGTGAAAGGAGAAAGGACCAAATGAAGAGGATACCAAGGGGAGAAGAGTGGTGGTAACAAAAATTGATAAATTGATAATAAAAGTGTGAGGACCAAATGAGAACGAGTTTTCAAAAGGGAGAAGAGCGGAAGAATAATGCATGACAATGAAAAGAGAAGAGAGGACCAGATTTTCATTAGAAAATTAATGTTGCATGATCATAAAGTAAGGTTGGGCTGCGAATCAGCGAGATTTAATCCAAGGGAGAACAAATTATGCAAGACCTGACTAGCAGTTTGCCAGGCAATATTAGCCAAAAGAGACGATAGCTTCTTCTATTTTGACGGGCAACCGATCATTAATCTTTATGATAATAAGATTACTTAGACACGGATTCATGATTTATTAAAAACAAACAAAATCAAAGAGAAAAATAGCAGTTGCGTAATTACCAAATCTGAAGGCAATGAAGATTGGTTTAGATGAAACAAGAACTAGCAATACACGTTCTTGAGCCGTTTCCCAGCGTTGTTCACAGACGTTAATTTCGGAAGCAGATAAATGGTTTAAATTGATCGTTCTCGGTCAACTCATTGATCGATTAAGTTCGCTTTGATTAAGGGGGTCATTTCCATCGAGCTTCGATGCGGGCATCCTGTAGGGCGCGAAATTTGTCCATTGTGATGGGATCGCACACCAGTGAGTGCGGAAATGACAACTTTATCTAAATAAATATTACAGAGTTCCTTGATTGTGGTATGTATGCACGCTCGTGCTATAAGATTAAATGGTTCATCTCCACCGGAGCTTTGACGCGTTGTTCTCACAGTAGATCTTCAATTCTATGCTCTTTGACTCGTAGAGGCTTGCAATTTTCGGATAAGATTCGGTTGAGGGGCTGGAGTTCCAGCTGGAGTCCTTGCCGGGTCCTCCCTAAGGGGTGAAGATTACCAACCCTAACAGGTTCGCAATCCAGTGTGAGCGGAAATTCAAATTATTTCGAACTTCCAATTGTGACACATATGCAGGCCGGTGCATACAGGAAAAGAGTTTTAACGAAAATAAAGTATACATACGTATCTCTTTACAAATCTTATCGTTCATGTTCATATACCTTAGAACATTGAGGTATGGGAGAACCATTTCGTTTGAGCTGCCTTACAACTTTCAAACTGCTTTGTAAGGAAAGGTACTGACACCAAAAGCGATTACTTTTTTCCGGTAAGCACTGTCCCAATGGTGCCTTGTAGATTACAAGGAGGATTGGAGAATACGCGTCGAGCTGTAGTGAATGCGTTGCACTCCATGACTAAGTGATTCACGCCGATTGCCACTTTGTGGCACCAAGGACATAGTGGCTCGAACAGTTCAAGATCTACGTTCATTAAATGGTTGAGTTATTCATGCCTGCACAGGTGGTTGATGAATATTTGGTCTCTCCTACTGGAGAACTTGGTTCCCAATTATCCAACATAGTGTGACGGAAGCATTTTCTGTCCGCTTTGTTACCACACATTGTTTCACTGAGATGTAACACGACCGCTTAGCTTGCCTCGGGCATCGTAAATAGGTGTGTTGTATCTCTACAAGGTAGAGTTCTAAGCTGAGAGAGGGCACTCACACTGTCCGAAAAGATGAAGTGTTTGGGGAAGCGATGCGTTTCGAAAGTTGAGAAGGCCAATACGAATGCATATAACTCTGCTGATATAACTGAGGATTCTAGAGTGAGGGCCCCGCACAGAGGCAGCTCCTACTCCGCCGACCATTGTTGGGGTATATAGCCAAAACTTAATCTTGTTCCTCGAGTAGTCGCGAAAATTCTTGAAGGTACGTATTTGGTGGAGTAATTGGTAAATCTATGTTGAGTGGCGGTAGGCGTGCTGATTCGAATAATTTGGTCAAAAAAATAAGGCCTGATAGCCTTGCGAATGTTTAGTGTGTTCATTAGCTTGTGTACGCGTAGGGATATAACGAGCAGATGTTTCTTTTAGCCTCAAAGAGGTTTTCATACAAATATTGGTAATGTGGTTGAAGGCAAGGTTGTTGATTAAGCTCTTAGATTTGAAATAGCATTGTAACGAGTTCATCTCGTCGAAGAACAAGCGGAAGTTTATTGACTAGAACGTTTAAGGCTTCGATGGGAGGAGGACGGAAAGCTTCGGTAGCGCTGCGCAAAGCGTTGTTTGTGATAACCATGAGGTTCGAAATCACTTTTGGCTAATGAATTATAAACAATAGCTCCATGGTCAAGGGCAAATCCATACAAGGATGTTACCGAGAGGATATTTTCTATCGACTTTCGGCAGAGAATCTGCTGGCCTGCAATACGAGGTCACCACCTGAGTTTAGGGCCCCACACAAGGCCCAGAGACGATAGAATCTTCGTGTACAATGTGGTGCGTTGTGCAGCGTCAGGGCTGGTTTAATGTGTAGACCGAAAACGTGAGAAGAGGCTTAGTTTTCGTTTTAAAAGTCGAAAACCCGGAATCCGTTCAAAGAAACCCCGCTTCTGGAGTTCATGTTGAATTGGTTAAAGGCGAGGGTGTCCGTAGCTGATCTGTGGACCGTCCACGTATAGTGAAGAGAGCAGTCTCCCGTCACGAGGGAGGATGTCAGCTAGCTGATCGATTGCAAGGATAAAGAGAGACACAGTGGACGCTGCTCGGACGAACGACTATTTCATTGAGATACGATAGCGACTGAGTGTTCCCGACCGTGATCTCAAAGGTACAATTCTTCAGAAATTGTTAGACAAAACGTGGTAGAATGCATATTAGATCCTTGTGGTGAAGATATTTCATGCTACCAGATTTTCAAGTGGTGTCATGTGCTTATACGACTCTATAAAAAAAAATGAAATCACACGTTCCCTTCGGTCGAAAGGCTGTCGAATGTCCGATCCTAGTCGACGAGAAGATCTGTCATGGACTAGGACTGGCATCGGAGGTGAAGGCACAAGTTCTTTGGTTTGTCGGTTCTTTATACGAGTGAGACGTTCATCGAGTGTACTAGTGACGGTGATGCAGTTTTGTTTCCATATCGGGGAAGACAGTCACTTTTTTAGGCTATTACGCAGTTCATGTGTGCTCGTTGTTAGTTTCATGATGCGATCCTTGGTTCCGTATCTTCGGCCAAGGAAGAGTTACCTTGCTGTGTGACGATACAGGAGAAGTTTGAATTCATTTTTCTTTGAATACTGGTTTTCAGCCCTGTAGAGATGGGATTTGCTTTTGCCCATCATTGGACCCCCGAATTTCGTCAACGGTCTGAATTGAAGAACCTAATTTTTGTATCGCATTACGAGTTTTGATCCCTATTTGATTTAGATGACTTCTTGACCAGCCTTACAGTTTACATTTATATCAACTCAATAAATATGGGACAAACCAACGGGCAGTTTTAGGTCCCAGACCAAATAAGGGGCCAACTTCAGTTAAATATTTGGTTTTCTTAAAAATCAATTTTCAATTAGCACGCGAATGCAAGATTGATCTACACAGTGCGTGCTCGAACCATATCGTAACATTGTCCCTTTCAGATTTGAGTCTCCAATGTAGGGGTACCTGATCAAAAAGTGGTCTGCATGACAAACGAAGAGCTGTTTAGGTTACTTTGAACTGACAGCTGGTAAGGTGGATAAGTAGACGAATTCAGTGTTGTGTGAATAGTAACTGGAATGAGGCAAAATCTTAAGTGTAACCCACTGATGGATGATTAGGGGTCAACCTCCAATCCTACCGATATGGGAGAATGGGGCTGAGAGGCAAGAATGGTTGGGTCACTGGTGTACTCATGATCCTATCATCTTAATGCCACAAGTTGACGAGGAAGCCTCTTGAAGGTGGCCAACTCACTGACTCACAACAACCCCCTGCGATAGTCAGCAATGGAATATTATACCGGAGAACCAAAGTCTGGGGTCAACAACAGGTGTTCCGACATTGTCATGCCCGTAAAGCCGAGCTGCACCTCAAACAGTAACACGAATTATGGAATACTGTACAGCGTGGGCACAAAACAAACACACACACATAACATAAACAGAACAAGACAGCTCTGGTTGGCCCAGAGGAAATCAGTCAATTAACTGCAGAAAAATGGCATCCGACAGTAGTGGACGCGGGGGCTAACGCCATCTCATATGCCACGAAAAACAGTCAAATAATCGAAGTACTTTCTGCAAAACATTCTGAATCGAACTGAACTGTTTGTGGCAGTAAGTAAGTTGGCCGGAGTGTGTATGTTAGCCAGGACAACTGACAGACGACCCTGCACGTGGTAGGAGTTTTGTGCCTTCTCAACGGTGAGTTAATATCCACAATACAAATTGGACGACTATTTCATAAACTTGGTATAAAAATTCCTGCTACTATACATAATAACAGGAACGGATACAAGCAAGACGGTTCTCTTTCAATCAAGACGGGATTAATGGATAACTAACTTACTGTATTCAGCCAATACATATAACATAAAATCATCGATCAAAGCGTGAATATATAGGAAAATAATTTAGTAACAATACGAATATTGAATATATGTTCAATAGACGATCTATTTAATAAAGAAATAGAAGGGTACACCAATATTCAACAACTATAAGTAAACTGGAATATTCGGAATTACGAAAGTTTCCTATTAAACAATGTCTAAAGCAGTATACCATTTATACAAATAATAGTGGAATAAAAAAATGTTCCCGCAGTGACACAAAAAAATGAAATGGAAGCTCTAATCCTTGCCACTTAATAATACATTATGAATTATACTCAAGTGCTTTTTTTACGGATCACAGAAAAATAAATCAACGTCCAAATAGACTGAAAGGAACCAGGAAATATTCAACAATTATTAAAATTAGAGTAGTGTATGAAATAATCATCAGCTAGTTGAATTGGGTCCAGCGATAATTTCTTCAACTTTTGGAATGTGCCACGGACTCCCTACGAACACTGAAGTCGAAATGGTCAATGCACTGAGTTCTAAATTCTTTTGTGCTGGTAAACGGAGCAGTATCATCGAATCCGCAGATAGGGACATGGACCAGCGTCAGTAAACGGGAAATGCAACAAACATGGACCACGTAGAAAACAGGACAAATAAATCGTTCACAAAAAAGATGCTGTCAACAGCCAAATTAAATGAAGAGAAGAAAACTTATAAGCCCAGTCTAGTGAAAAGACAAACGGCAAAAATAAACTAGGCAGAAATGGAAGACAAAACTCTATGAATTGGTTGAGCTTTCGAGAAATTCAACGCATCTATAGAAATACCACCGGCACATGACAGTTCTTGTATTCGAGTAGTGATACAATGGAATTACTTCTATACCTGTAGATTTTCACATGATTCTTCAATTGACCATATCATCGCGCCTCGCGGAATCAAATGAATTTATATTTGTTAAATTCACCAAGATTTTGAAACATCTGAGAGATACCCAGTACAGGCGCAGCACAACATAAGACATTAATTTGGTTGGAAGGTGAAGGTTAGAGGGCGCCATGGAAATGAATTGTTAACCGGAATACATCATAACACGATATCAACTGCACACTCAATCAAGGACTCGCTAAAGGATTGATCATGATTCTTAGATTCTAAAAAAAATCAGGCAGAATCAGATCGTTAGAATTTAACTAACATAAATCAGATCCAACCTTTCAATATTTTATCAGTCTATAAATATGAGTCAAGCATTGGTCATTTTCAATGAGGTAGAAGTTGCAAAAGCTGTTACAACATGCTTGCAATAACATCGTCAGCAATCGACTTGCACACAAGACAGACGGCTCATGTTCGTCAGGTCAATCGGAACCCTATGAATGACAAGCTCCTAGACCTCAAATAACGGGCCCTTTCAAAATAGTCCACCACTGCCCTCAAAGTACTCGTTAGGCAAACAGCCAATGGAAATGGCATCGAACGCTTTTGACTCTATGACTAACATTCAATGGTACCGAACGCTATTGACTCGATGACTAGCGTTCAATTGAATCGAACGCCATTGACTCGATGACAAGCGTTCAATGGAATCGAACGCCATTGACTCGATGACAAGCGTTCAATAGCATCGAACGCTATTGACTCGATGACTAGCGTTCAATTGAATCGAACGCTATTGACTCGATGACTAGCGTTCAATGGCATCGAACGCCATTGACTCGATGACTAGCGTTCAATGGCATCGAACGTCATTGACTCGATGACTAGCGTTCAATGGCATCGAACGCCATTGGCTCGATGACTAGCGTTCAATTAGTGTACATCGTGAAAAACTGACCGAGTTTTGAATGCAGCGAGAGGATGGACAATGAATCCCAAAACATGAAAGGGCGTAAATAAATGGGGGCGCAATTGTTGTCATTCGAACATTTAGAACCTTGAAAAGGCAGCTGGTTGCACTCGACAGTCCATTAACAGTCTCCAATCAGCAATCGGGTCTGAGCATGAGCGCGCTCAGATCAAAGTGACTGGGACGTCTGAGCATGAACACGTCAAATGAAGTCGGCCTGTTTAAGCTCGAGGGAGAGCACCGGGAGCGGGTGCTGTCACTAGCTTTTATTAATTCTTTCTTATCATATACCAAGGACTAAACTCTACAGTTCAGTAAGGCACACGATCAGACGAGAGACCACGAGCTCACGCCCGTGGGGAGACCTAATAATAGCTTCATAATACAGTCTAGACTGGATTAGATTAGAGTGTCAAGGTTTTCTAGTGCACTGGAGTACAATACCGTCTAACCACGAAGAACACACCACGTAGTGGATGTAAGGGCACGCACAAATTTCAACCACCTAACGTGTACATCACTCAATCGCAAAATTTGAGTTCTCTAATATATATATGGAATGCAACTCAAAATAACCAGGAAACCGGTTGTTAGGGTTATGAACCTGCAGCTTCAATGCTTTATTTGGTGTTGTGCGATTTGATTCAAACAATATTCTTCTCCAACTTGTTCCTTGTACTTTTGTCCATTTGTACTGTTTCCATGTATGAGGTTCCCCGCCTCTGTGTAGGCCTCATGTTTAGGATCCCATTCAAACTATTCTTTCAAACAATTAAGTACTGAAGTTCCATAGCGTTTATTCCAAATTACTAAACCTAAGCCAAACTCTTAGATGAATATTCGGAAGTAGTTGGAAGAGTCTATGAAATAACATAGTAACTGTAAGGGTGATGCCAATATACGCTTCGTCTCGCTATTGAAGGGAAGAAGTGTTGCTATGGCGACGGCGGCGGCGTTCTGAAAAGCACTGCATTGGATAGCAGCGGCTGACGAATGCGTCCAGAATGATTCACAATAATAGCAGTCACTCGATAGAGTGAAGAGAAGTGGATGGCTTCAATATGGTGCTCATTATTTGGAGGTCAGCCAAAATAAAAAAGTACGCTAAGCGATGGCACACCGTTTCCGGTCATTTAGACGAGACCAGTTAATAAAGCGCTGTGCACAGCAACCTTATAGCTTCTTAAGCATAGCATAACAAATATAGGACAGAATGACTCTTGCATCAAAACAATATTTAGAACCAAGTGCAAACCTGAACCAAAATGCTATCCCGTATACACACATGATACTAAACGTTAATGACGTTCGGCAACATAAACAAACTCTAGATAAATTTAAAACGCAGTGTTAACCGAATTGTTTCTTTCCCGAGTAGAGAATGATTGTTCATTATACATTTTCAAACTATGTATAACGAACTCGATTTACATCCAGGTTGTAAACCTAAGGAGCATACATGGGCTAAAGCAGAATTCAAGGAAATAAAACTACTAAATCGACTAGTTAGAAAGTTCGCGGCACAAAACTTTCGACTAAACTGAATAAGAATATTCATGGATAAGGATACAACATTCCTTCTACCCATCAACCTTATCACTGACTAGCGACCGCCATCATGCTGTGGAAACATGGCCCAGCCAACATCCCTCGAGAGCGGATTACAACAGCGTTCACTGTGGAAGCAGTCGAATTGCACCTTTAATGTCGTTTATAGTTTTGGGCGTCAATGAATGCTAAAACTCTATTATTGTCATCTACTCCTATATTACCTGGATAAAGAATGTTGGCTCTGCTATCAAGAAACATCAGGGAAAACAAGAAAAGGGAGAGAGATTAGAGTGCCAAGGCTTTCCAGTCAGTAACGTCAATGTTCTTCTGGTACCGAACGGAAGGACGACAACAGCAACGGGTTAAATCCGTGCCGGTGCAAGTCTTAATTTTTATGACGGTCTAATCCACTTTCTGGTTCATTACGGATTAGCGGATCAACTTAAAAACTATGAATCTGGCTGAGTGAAATAATTTAACCTCTCACTGTAACACAAAGCGTATGTTTATGAAAACCATCAGGAATTAGAGTAAGCTCAGTTGGCTTGGAAGCCAGATCTGGAAAAATATCAAAATGATCTTCGTTATCAAACAGGAACTTACTGATGTAAACCGGAATTTTGTACGTTATTATTTTTTTTCAGAAAAAATAAATCATTTATTCGACTTGGCTTAGACAGAATATTTTGGTAACAACGAGCCTATTTCCGCCCAACCCAGTACTGAACTGTGCACAAGACTTAGCTAAGTTCAGACCACTGAACTACTTCGTGCACAATCCTCATCGACATAGACCACTAAATTACTTCATGCGTAATTATCATCAACATAGCAGATCAACAAGCGTCGCGTCGCAACTGTCGATTTCAAATACTAACGCTCTTTTCCAAACCCATCAAACCTCGGATTGTAACCGCGCACGCATATCTGCAAGCATTACGCACAGAGACGGAGACCTGCAAGCATTACGCACAGAGACGGACACCTGCAAGCTTTACGCACAGAGACGGACACCTGCAAGCATTACGCACAAAGACGGACAGACGAACACCTGCAAGCATTACGCACAGAGACGGACAGACGGACACCTGCAAGCATTACGCACAGGGACGAACAGACGAAACCCTGCAAGCATTACGCACAGAGACGGACACCTGCTAGCATTACGCACAGAGACGGACAGACGAATACCTGCAAGCGTTACGCACGGAGACGGACAGACAAACACCTGTAAGCATTACGCACAGAGACGAACACCTGCAAGCATCACGCACAGAGACGGACACCTGCAAGCATTGCGCACAGAGACGGACACCTGCAAGCATTGCGCACAGAGACGGACACCTGCGAGCATTACGGACAGACGGACACCTGCAAGCGTTATGCACAGAGGCGGACGGACAAGCGGACAAGACAAACAATGAAGGCCTAGGGACACAAGCTAGAAATACGCTGTGGGATGATGGCGCCATGGCACATTCAAGTATTATTTGTTCATGCTGTGACTATTATTGTGAGCACAAATACACCGTTTATGCATCAACAATATACATGTCTAATACAAGAGGCCGCCTACCAATAATTAAATTGAGATTGTACATCTTTTTAGTTCGGAATACGAGATAAGTTAAGTTATCTCATCCGTACGTATCATTACACAAGTTCGAATCATTATCATTGTTTTAAATCAATCGTCGAGCGGCAAACCACTGCTGCACGTCCGGTATAATCTTCAACGATCAGCAATCATCAAAGATAGCAGTGGCACACACGAACAGCTGATGGCACAGACGAAACATCGACTTGCATGGAGTCTCTTGTGCACACAATTTCAAGATTTTCGGCCACATCACATTATTTGAAAGGACTTTCCTTTGGTTAAAACATAGGTCTAGAATTTGTTAAGTTGCAATAAGTAATGTTATCATGGAAACAACTTGAATTAATATACTGGACCCGCATACAAGATCGCTACACATTATTTGATTAATAGGAAAGAAATAGAGCTAGCAATTTTTGGTTCAACACTCAAAGTTATCTGATCTTTTTATGGATAAGTCACAATGAAGCACTTCAACTTCCAGAATTTCGAAGAACTGAAATAATAACAGATAAACTGTAAACAAACACAAAATATTTTATAAAGCAACTCTATATATGATAGCTATGTATGTAAGCATGGTACATATAGCAACACCAAAAAGTATGTATGTACCTGAAACAGTATATATCTAGTATACATGAAGTATTTCACGCCAACTGGTCAAATTTACACAACAATGGTTGACAATGGGCTCACTACCCTAAAAATGTGCGAATTCCTTACGAAAATAATTGATCTTGTCAATAGAGTCCATAACCAATCTGTCCAAGTAATATCGAACGAAAACATAGGCTTGTCAATGAATACGGTAGATATAGTCGTTTACATGGTTGCGTGTAGACAAACATCCAATGAAGGATAAAACATCGTCTTTCGGAAACTGTTCTGCCAGTTTTTATCTGAAGGGACTCGAAAGCCCAATGAAGATGTTTCCATCATTCATTGACTAAGGCCCCCAAAAGAAGGAGACCCGTGGCCCCAGCTCTGTTCGCCAGTGGGTCGTGGCATCCAACCATTCCTAACGTCGGCTACGACCTTATGCCGAAGTAACAGCATGCAGGGGCTGCTTGTCAATTAGCTGGACATTTAGAATACGAAAGACGTTATATTATTTCTCATGAGTTAATTTTGAGGACTTTTACTAAGTGAATGTTGCTTTACAATATAAGCATTGACAAAAAATAGTGTTTCTCATTCGTCTATCTGGAATATATTGTTCATATCCTACTCCATTCGTCAACACAAATCAACAGTATACCTATTGGAATGGACGCATAAATGTTTACATAGCTTAGTACAGTCTATAAAGATATATAGTTTCATAACCATATTGTTTCACAGAAATACAAACATCGTAAAAATTAACCGGTATACCAACATACAATAATGTAGGAAAATCATAGACAGACATACGTCAGCAATGTCAAACAACGCTGTAAACAGAGAGCTTTTGCATGAGCAGACATGCGACTAGAACTAATTGTCACAGCTATTCGGTACAACTTTGATCGCCAGGGGAGGGTTTAAGTCGAGAATAGATTGATCTGGCAAGCAGCAGCGGTTATTGTGTTTTGTGCCTCTTGTGCGACAAAGTCAGAGTTCGTTTCTTTGCTAAAAGCCTCTCATACGACCGGTTCTTACCCGTTTTTTCTTAAGGGTCTCTTTCTCTTAGGTGACTGGTCCCGACCATTCATTTCCAGCGGTCTCCTACACGATTGGTCCCTATTCGTTTTATTCACTAACAGTACATGCTCGTCACTTCCACCAACGGCCGTCAATGCGATTGGTCCCTCGTGATCGTTGCTTCCACTAATGGCCTCTAACGCAACTGGTCTCTGCTGAATGGTCATTTCACTAACGGTCTCTTATGCGACGGGTCCCGGTGCGTTTTTTTTCACCAAAAGCCTCTTATGCGACTCGTTCCTGCTCGTCGCTTTCACCGACGGCCACATATGCGTCTGGTACATACTCGTCATTCATCAAAAGCCTCATATGCGATGGGTCCCTGCACTAGCTCTTTCCCGTTTCTTTTACCAATAGCGACTTGCCCGCGCTCGTCTTTCACCGAAGGCCTCTTACGCAACTGGTCGCTGCTGCATGGTCATTTCACCAACGGTCTCTTATGTGACTGGTCCCAGCTCGGCCTTACACCCGAAGCGCTCTAATGCGACGTCCTTGCTAGTCTCTCCTGCTAACAGTTTTTCATGCGACCGGTACCTGTTTATTTTCTACACAAACGGCATCTTATGCCGCTGGTCACAGTTTATACCCTCCATCAGCGGTTCCTTACGCAATTGGCCCAGGTTATTCTCAAATAAGACTAATTACGGGTCATCCCCATCAACAGCCTCTTGCTGGGAGGTGTTAACCGTATCAGTGTGAGGAGGTCTTGGCACTGAGTCCGGCAAAGGTACCCAGAACTTAGCCGGTGTCAAACCTTCCTCAGGAGCGCTGTCGGGTACCTCCTGGGGAGGCTCACTTGGCCTCAAAGTAACAAGCCTCTCCTTCATTTCCCGAGCAAGTTTCTCCATCATATCTGTAACAACAAATTTATCCTCCATTTTCTGAACATCTTTCTTCTGTAACATAACTTTGTCGTTTAGCCTCGAAGCGCCGTCCGGACAGCTCTCTGGTGACATTGAATGAGGTCCTCTGGTCATGTTTTCATCCTCACCCTGCACATTACTCTGCCCTCCTTTATCCTGTTCATCTTCCGCGTGCTGTTGGAGGCCTTGTTCCTCTTCTCGAGGCTTGTTAAGCACACCCTCAAGTCCTTCGCCAACAACCGTTGCCCGACACTCAGGTCGCTTACTCTCCTCCTCTTCATCCAGCTGCAGTAGCCGTGCCGCCGTCAGTCTGGTGGCAGCTGATGCTACCTTCAGCTGGTACTGCTGACGCAGAACCTCTTGTTCCGCCACCTCCACCTGTGGCAGGTGTATAAGTAAACGTTGTGATCATTTCATAGAGCGATCAGAAATAATAACGCAATGCAGGTTCTCTATTGTATCAGGAAATAATATTTTGCCATTCACACAAAGTAAAGATCATCTGCGACCAAAATCATTACATCATTGGAAGTATTTCTATATTCCAGTATACTTTTAGTTGTATGTGAAGAAGTAACAGTGGAAGTCGTAGTAACAAGTAGGAATGATGCTTTTATAATACAGATACAGACATATGGCAGAATCACCCAGAAAAGGAATGTCTGGCGCCAAGGCGCACTCCATCCTCTCATGAAGACACACGCTCAAACAAACATCCCCCTCAATCACACGCAAACAAATTTAGCTCTTTAGAGCTAAAGGGTCCTTCTAGGATCCCGCCACACCTACGGGCGAGGAGTGAAGTCCGAGATCAGAGTGAGCAGCAGGACCAGACAGCCTACTTTAGTTTACCCCTACCGCAGCATTAGGAACACATCAGGCCCATATCAAAACTCATCCAGTAACCCCATTGTCCCTCCACACTTATACTTATATATGTATTTCACGCAATCCGTCTACCAAAACTTTGGTCAACCTTTAGGCCCAAGTCCACTCACCTCCGCTCTTATTGCCTTTTTACCAATCTCCAATCATACATCCTCACCATATTCCCGTACCACCTCATAACACGCCATTCTACTCTGTCCTCAAACTTCCTCACCATTCCCGTTCTAATTCGAGAAACGTCATAACGTCATTCCAGCCCTGCCTCTCAAACAATTCATCTCGAAAACACTCAACCCTCTTCCGTACTCGCCCCCTCCCCGTCTCAGCCCCGTAGAGCACAGTTGGTACAACTACCCATTCATACTATCTTTTCTTTGCTTCCATACCTTTCCTTTACTCGAGATTTCAACCTCAGTTTCCACTAAATCAGTCACATCCATAAAAGAACCCAGTTACTTCAAACACTCAACTTCCTCCAATATCACTCCATCTAGGTGAATACCGATTCTGCTTGCTATAGCAATCCTCGAGTATCTCATTACTCTATTTTTACCCACATCGACTCGCAGTTTCTTCTCACACACTCTACCGAACTCAGACACTAGTCTATACAACTTTACCGAATCTACCAACAACACCTTATTATCCCTCAACAGGAACTGACCGAAGCCACACTGTTCCTTGCTTATCGCACCATTCGTTCTACCTCCCTTCCTCTTCCCACTCGTTTGTTCCCCTTCCACCTTTGTTCAACTCCTGATTCTCCTTCCACCAGTAGATGCTCAGACATTCCTCCAGCCTCACATCTCGACACCCACACATCCAACAACCTCCCCACCACTCTCATCGAAATCAACACGAAATCCACAACTGCTCTTGTTTAGCACACTCCCGAAAAACTTGAAGACAACACACAACAAGCTGATGCCTCTTGAGTTTCTGCATTCATTTCTATTTCCTTAGCCCTTATACAGCGGAACAATGCAAGCACTGGGCCACTCAATCGGCTCTATACCCGACATATGCCCTTATACAACGGAACAATGCAAGCACTGGGCCACTCAATTGGCACTATGCCAGACACTTAACAGAATGTCAGTAGCCTCATCAGCCAGTCGAGTATCGTTAGTCGTCACTGTACTTGTTTTTTAGGCACTCAGTCGCAACACCATCCAAACCAGTGGTTTTCCTTGCTTTCATCACCTCTAGCGCCTCCAGCACCCCATCATTAGTCATATCCGCAACAATTTTCGCTTTCTGAAACGGCGTCCGTGCACCACCACCCACAGCAACATCAACCTCTCTGATATCCTCAACATTCAACAACTCCTCAAAAAACTCAGCCCACCTCTTCAGTACATCACCACTCTTCAACAACAACCGGCCGTAAAATCTTTCACATCTTCTTCTTTCTGATCTCCTCCTTCCATACCTCTTCACTTCTTTCTAAAACAAATTTTTATTCTCAAAATTCTGACACAACGGCCTACCCCACCTAGCATCAACGTCCCTCTTAGCTCTCCTCATTACCCGCTTAACCTCTCTTCCTTCTATAATTGTCATAGGCCACCACAAACTTTGCTTGCAACGACTCTTCGAGGCTCTTTGTCTCTGCGTTCCATTCACTTTACTCTCATCGTTCTACCACTCCCAACACTTCCTCCAACACCCGCCCATACAACGTACACCCTACACATTTTTATCACAATCACCAACGCAACTCTGAACGTCTCCCATTCTGTCCTCAACATTTTTCAGCCCTTGCCCTCTACTCAGCTATGCATGCCACATTCAGTTATTCACTCCTCTTCCCTACCTCCTCTCCTCCTTCAACTCGTTTGTTCCCCGTTCACCTCAGCGCCGCTCCAAATCATCCTTCCACCTGTAGATGGTCAGACGTTCTTCCACCCTCCTCTCTAGACACCGCACATCCATCAGTTTCCCCACCACTCTCCGCGAAATCAACATAAAATCCATCACTACCAGACCCATGGGCCATTTTTAGCCATGTGTACTGATGGGTGTCTTGCTTCTTGAACAAGCTGTTTCAAACCACCAGCTCAAGCTTCTTGCATAAATTCATCACGTTCTCTCCCTTCTCACTTCTATCAGCGACATCATATCACTCGACCACAATTTCCACATTTGCATACAGGTCCCTAGTTCCATCACGTTTATTCATTTACAAAACTCCCAATTCGCTCATTCAGGTTAACTCAAAAATGCTCTCTCTCCTTCTCACTCCTCTTGATACCTGGTCCATGGTAAATACTCAAGAATGCCCATCATTCTTATACCTAACTTGACATTCACTCACATCAATCTAGAGGACACCTTCTTCCACTCGGTAACGCTACTAACCAACCGATTTCTCAATAACAACACCACACCTTCTCTTGCCAGACTTTCCTCCATGTCCGACTTCCCTCCAAATTCCTCAGCGTCACCACATCAAACTTCCTCCTGTCTCATTCAGCACCAACACATCAAACTTCCTCCTTACAACCATTCCACTAATCCATCTTCTCTTTGCTCCATTCGTACTACAACTACTCACATACAGTAGGCCTAACAATAGGGTTCAGATGTAGCATAACACAAAGGGAACAACGCTTTATGAAAAATTAATAAGATAATATACTTCTTGAGAGGTGTTGTTTCCTATTATCTAACTTGTCCAATTGGACCAATAAGATTCCACTGAAATACACCAATATGGTAAAAATTATTAGAAAGGTAGTCCCTAATTTTGTCCATTTATAACATATAATTTTTTTTCCCAAAGTATTTTCGGTGTGGAAATATCTCTCAATTCCCTATGTTTTGCACAGGAATCTGTTAATCTAAAACATCGTCCAAATATTCGACCATAAAGCTTTTAAGAATCTGCTGTCGCACAGCGTTTGTAAAGCGCACCTGATGAAACCTCACTCGTGGCACCTACAATCCCTCACGCCGTTCACCCATCTTGTCACGCTACTGACGCGTCTCCCTGAGCAACATCTTCGGGCCCAGGCATAGTCGCGGGCACGGAGATGGAGCGTTCAAAAGCAAACAAAATATTAGCGATTAGGTTAAGAACGCTCTAGAGCCAAAACCACTGAGCACAAAAGGAAAGAGATAGCAAACTGGTCTCCCATGCACGAGATTCACATATAGTCTATAGAATCTTATACATGATTAGAATTTACTACTGCGTGAAGCCAATGTTCTTTACGGTACGACGGTCAAAGGTATGCACGGGTGCGGGGTGCTATAATAACTCTTAATAGTTGAGACAGTAGGGTCCCAACACTCCTCGGGTGCCAGCAACGAGAATTATCACTCAACCTGCTCTGTTTCAGAGCCCCAAATGATTCGCAGTTCTTAAGGGGCCGTGGGCAATGCACCCCAACACCTGCGGGTGAAAATTAGAATGAGATCTACACTCAGTGCAGGGAATCTTATGCATGAGAACAGCAAGAATATAAAAAGGTTAAAAGGAGGCGAGTCGAGGAAGAAAGTTGTGAGAAAGAAAGCGCGAAACTTAGCGAAAAGGCAAAACTTAGCTGTTATCAGCAACCCGGAAAGAGAATATATCTGGCTAGTGTGCAACGACTTTTGGGATAGTGGCAAAGGGACAGAGAGATACGGTACGAGAAGTGTAAACTAAACATAAGATGCAAATGAGGTAAAAAAAAATAAAAAAAATCAGGAAGGGAGAGAAAAGTAGAGATAGTGAAGAGGGAAGAAGGGGATGAAAGAAATGGAGTTGTTCACCTCCTTCTCTTCCTCTCCCTATATTTAGGCCGTAACTCCGTGCGGGCCATGAAAATAGCATATGCCTAGTGAAGGGTATCACGCATGAGAATAGCAAACTGATAAGAAGGATAAACGTTGCAAGAAAAAGAGAGCGCAAAATCCTAACCTAGAATTTGCTAAGGAGCTCATGAAGCAGCTAATAAGAGAACAGGAAAGTGAACACTACACAATTAAAATATGGATTACAGCAACTTCTTTTTCTGCTATTGGTCTATTTTGCCCCTATAGTGACGTCACCGAAGCTACAAACAGGCTCAGAAGGGTAGAAACAGCCGCAACTTTGACGCTGTTAGAGTGCACTCACCAGGACCTCATCGTTGTGGAGCGCCCGCAGCTTCTTCAGTTGCCTGCGCCGGATAGGGTTGGCCCAGTGAAACGCCGTCTGTTGGATGAGAACAGAGATTAGTGTCGTCTGAGATAAAGGCTCTGGAAGGCACGCAATGGCCAACATTTAAATGTTCCAACAGAACAGTATATACGTTACTTAGGAAACTTGGATTCCAACATCACTGCGTTGAGATTGTATTTATGTTATACTGAAATACAACAGTTTCCTCCTGTGTGTCCATGCATGGACACACACATACGTACGTGCAATCTCACAGTGGGGACAACAAGAGTCAATTTTTCAACAGATATTTATTGTACTGGCAGTGGATCTCCACAAAATAGGAAGGGTATTAAAAAGATACTCAACCAGAATGACGGCAGCACATGAGAAGTTGGCGAACTTGAAGTGTGATGAGACCGCACAAATTGAAGTGTTTAAAAGTACATGCTCGCTAAGACTACAGGCGGCGTCGTCTATAAGAGTTATGTATTATAATTACTCAAGAAATCCGCGCTCGTCAATGAACATTTACCTGTATATTTATCGGTGGAATTTAGGCGGCATGCGTGGACGAATGTCAGACTTTTGCATCAATAATATGGGTCGAATTTTCTGGCATGATAGGCGATCACAAATTATGTACCCACAAGGGCTTTTTATAGTTGTCGAACATAAGCAGACTTAAAAACCGACTAAGTTGGGTATATCCTTAGAGGGATCAGTGGTGGATTATCGGCGACCAAAGACGATATTAGCTAAATGACTGCTTATGATGAGTTAGCGGAAAATTATGTCCACTATTAAAACAATATTATCTAACATGGTGAATCGGATGATGAGATGGTGTTATGTCTACTGAGGCTCTGCCACAGCCTCAGTAGACATAACCAGTCAGTGATTGTGAAGACTAATTGTATTGCTCTTCGGATTCTAATAATTTAATGAGACTTGTTTCCAACTCCAGCTTTGGCGACTAGAGTTGCAAGATTTTTTCCATTAGAGTACATATGAACATTTTTAAATTGGGCTGTGCATACTGAATACTTCTACAGAAGTACATCAAAAATAAAATCAAAAGAGGGCGCACAATGAGTTAATCATACTAGAAATGATTGAGGGTAACAATCATATCTAAAACAATTCAAGATGTATTAATGACAAACATTATGAGTTTGTAAATTATACATATTTGTCTGTGATCGTTATAATGTTTTGATAGGCCCCTTCAACTGAAAAACTTGAGTAGACCAAAACAAAGCAAATAACTATTTGAATAGGAAATAAGATATAACTCATCGGTATCATAGTTGATTATGGTTAGTATTCTGAAAAAAACTGTTTATTGGTTCAATTATAGCTATGATCTACGATGATCGAAGTTCTACCCTCCACCAATGAGTTATTGGTATTAAATCCCATCTGGTTGCCTATGATTATAATCAGACATACACGCCTGAATCCTCAGCGACTGATAATCGTCCTTAATCCAGCAATAATCGTAGATGAATCGCCTTTAAACACCTGACTGGGTTGAAAGGGGCAGATAGAGCCTTGAAATGGTTGACCAATCAACAGATCAGTTGGGATTGATTCGTCAAAATCAATCCCACCGGGCAAGAAATCTGGCAATATTTCGTTTGTGTTATTAATTATTGGTGTCACTAAATCTTCCATAAAGCAAATGAGAACTGCCCGATTTCTTTATTCATTTCCAGGCGATTCTGATAATCTCTGGAGGATTCAAGACGCCAAACAGGATTGCTGCAATAAAAAAAGCATTCACTAACAAGTATCTTAGGCAAAACACATAAGAGCAATACACGTCACTGATCAATGTATTGAGGTCTGAAAAGCTGCAGGCAGCACCAAAACAATTGAGTAATTAGTATACAATGGAGCTGGGGGTAGGAAGAAAAGCAAATACAGCTAAGTGAAGTTCATAATCCGCATCACGTATATCCCGACCTTAACCGAACCGGGCGCGTAAAATGAAGGTGGACAGGATACTATTTCCTTTGCCTGCACATATGGCGGCGACGGGGACTTGAAGGCTGTCCCTGCGCATCAAGGTGTACAGAATACCTCTTTCTTTGCCTGCACATATGGCGGCCACATGATAGGTGACACTGAGGCCTACACACGGCGATTGTTAACACGTGTGGCGCGAGACGGCGGAGGGGTGCGTCGCAGCCGTCACTCTAAAGAGCAGAGATGTATTAACACCGGTGCAAGGTTACATGTTATAACATAAATAATAATAATAGTAGTAGTCATTATTGAAGCTTATACTAGCAGCACTGACTTACACAAATAATAAGTTATACTGTAAACCAAACTAAACTGAGGCAGTTAAGAGCGAAGGCGTGAGGCTAAATGTAGGCTCATCGTAGATACCTGCCGCTCGTTCAACAAAATAAAATGTGAAGATCCAACAATGCGGGCAGCTTCCAGAGTTACACTGCTAAAGACGAGACCATTCCTTCTCAAATGTTAAATTAAAACTTTCCTCTCTAGCAATTTGAAATGTTCAGAGGCATCCCTCCTGAATTAATGATGGGTAGAAACGTGTTTGCTGTGCTGCTGCTGCTGTTGTTGTGGCACGGAGCCCGCGGCAACTCATTGAACGTTTCCGAGAAAACGTGGACATAATTAGCAATTTACTAATAAAACATAATTAGTAATTACTAATTAGTAATTAGTCAATAGTAAAAGTAACAAAATTAAATCAAAGAAAGCTTCGACTGTTGCGCATATATGTGCCCGCCGATGCCGTTACGAACGGGCCTCACACCCACGAGGGAGTTCTACCCCATTCCCTTACGGTTACGGCTGGCTGCTTCTGCTACCCCACCAACCGCTTCTCAAACGCTCTATTTCAGATCCGAGACAAGAAATTAGAGTCACACGATACCGTAAGGCCTTGCTGTGATGTTATACGCTCGTCATAGGATGGTTTATACACGGTATTTTCATTGAACCGGCGGTAGCGGTTGTGGTAAAAAAAAAAATACAAACGGTAGTGGCGCGATAAAAAAAAACACCACCGCTACCGGCACTTGCTCACCATAATTTAATTTGAACAAACCAAAAAGTAGCGCATATCAAATGTTTGTCACGCTAAGTATTATTGTGTTATAATACAACAATGATATCCATTCCCAGGAGAACAGGCGCCACACTTGCACGAGACGGCACACTTGCACCCCAACAACAGATTCCAGTGGGCAATCGTGAACGAACTTATTGGCGCGACAAGACGATGTTCAAATAATTACGTTTGAAATATTCGCAATAGGAGGCTTTTATTTGCAGTAAGCTTCCAATCTAACTCATTACAACCTATTAATGACTTGCCTGCTTGGTGTCTGACCGACATCTTATGGCAGGCTGTACAATGCTATCAACTCAAATGTTAGACATCCGCGGGTGCGGATATTAAATGACATCCGCGAGGATGCGAATATTTCGTATATATCATAATAGAACTGTTAGGCTAAGCACATGAATAGCCCATAACTAATAATGAGCTGTTAGTTAAGTGATAGGAGGGAAACTTAAGACTTGTTCGATTCAAGAAATTATAAGTTTAGTGTAGAAACTAACGTTGGGAGAATTGATATTCATGATAAGTTTGTGCCTTTGCAACTACAAATTGAACCCTAACGAACGTAATTGCCAACAGACATTCATTCGATGATTATATTGTGTCCCGTTCTGCGATAAAGTCCATACAGTTTCCATTTCAAATCTTTGTGTGCAATAGTTACAAATTTATAGGACCTACTGGTCATGTGTCATGTCCAATGAGATCTCCTAAATTTAATTAATTCAGGAAGAGTGTTTTCGAGTGTTGTCAATAAGTTGTGGGTAGCATTCAAGCTTGCGTAGAAAATGCGTTATTAATTTCCGGTAATTAGCCCAATTTTAAAAAATTTCATGACCAATTGGTCAGGTGACACGTTAGTATGTCCGATTAAATTCATGTAGGGTGTATTTCATGTGTTGTCGGTAAAGCAACGTGCTGCATTCAGTCGGAATGCATTTGCAGAAGGAAATAGTCCAAATGTCATGATAGTATGTTTTTCTTTAAGTGGAT
>SDVV010001130.1:0-26885 GCA_016164225.1 Gammarus roeselii | reverse complement strand
TCATTGAAATCCTAAGCCTTAGACGGAGCAAAAATCACCTTTATAATGTTACATTGCAAATCATGTTAATTGAGTAAGGGGTCTTGTGAGTCATATCAAGGTCGGTGTATATTTATTCTGCTGTTCAATTGTTTTTTTCATTCTATTGAAATGTATGTCAGTGGAAATTTGTAAATAATAAGTATATATATATATATATACATTTTAAATGTCATTATATCAAATAGTCTACGTCCTCAAATCATTGAAATCCTAAGCCTTAGACGGAGCAAAAATCACCTTTATAATGTTACATTTTAAATGTCATTATATCAAATAGTCTACGTCCTCAAATCATTGAAATCCTAAGCCTTAGACGGAGCAAAAATCACCTTTATAATGTTACATTGCAAATCATGTTAATTGAGTAAGGGGTCTTGTGAGTCATATAATGACATTTTAAATGTCATTATATCAAATAGTCTACGTCCTCAAATCATTGAAATCCTAAGCCTTAGACGGAGCAAAAATCACCTTTATAATGTTACATTGCAAATCATGTTAATTGAGTAAGGGGTCTTGTGAGTCATATCAAGGTCGGTGTATATTTATTCTGCTGTTCAATTGTTTTTTTCATTCTATTGAAATGTATGTCAGTGGAAATTTGTAAATAATAAGTCCTTTGCCTGATATCAGCTCACTGGGAACATAAAGAAAGTTTCCTATCATTAATTTCCTCTGAGTTTCATTCGAGTCGTGGGAAACAGGGAGCAAAATGGGGAGAGAATGTGGCTTTGTTGTCAGCTACTGTTGAAAAAAAAGTACTGTTCCAAGCTCACATTTCCGGGAGAATAGAGAGGGAGGTTAGGGTAACAACCATGCCAAAAGGTCTTTCAGTATCATCACAATGGGAAGTATGTTTGCACACAAACAAAGCGGCCTAATAAATTACACGAAAATATGTAAATCATTTATATCTAATTATATAGAAGCAGCTTCCCAACCTCCCCATTTTTTTCACTAAGGATAGAGCTCTGTTTCTGTATCAGTCCGCTACGTAGACAGTGTGGGTAGTGTGAGCTATGTAGATAGTGTGGGTAGGGTGGGCTATGTAGGTAGTGTGGGTAGTGTGGGCTATGTAGATAGTGTGGGTAGTGTGGGCTATGTAGATAGTGTCGGTACTGAACTCGTATTGCTAACGGTATGTAAGAAATTTCAAGGCGGCATATTTCTTTTTCGTCAACTGAATAACAGTTTTTTTTTTCAGTAATAGTAACGAACAATCACAAATGTGACCTTAAACAAATAATTGAATGGAATGCATTAATAGATGAAAATAAAGTACGTCAATTTATTCGATCAATTTACACGTGTGCGGTCGCTCCTTGAAAGATCATATAACGTGCCGTAGTAAATGGATTGATATGCTGTAGTGTTCTTCAACCAATATATAAACAAATTTGTTGTCATACCAAGATGCATCTTGATCTCATTTTAATCACTCAGGTTGTTGAATAATAGTGCACAGCTCAGATCGTGGAGAGAAGGTTAGCACACGAAACTAAGGAGCATGACATGTTTGTCAGTTAAATGCACGAATCAAATTGATCAAATTTGCAGCAACTTTCTTTTCGGTTTTACAATACGATGAATATTATCACACGCTACCTAACAAATTTTCTTATCCTCCGAGTGTAAGCCGCTCATCGGTATATCAAATAACTCTCATTTTTCCTTAACTCTCTTCTTTATTCAGTTCCTCCTCCTGTACTGAATCGTCGAGCTGATGCTGTCCTGCATTAACTTGTTTGGTGATAAGAAAAAGGCGCCGTATTCCGATTTGGGTTGAATCGTTGCCATTCGGTTCCAACGATGGCTATTCGTATGCTGAAAAACACTCGACGGCAGGAATGGTTGGCAGGCGGTGCTGCCGTTGCTTAGGAATCATTTCACGGTTATGGGGAAATGTTTTGGATTATTTTGGCACAGCTTGGCAGTTTGAGTGTCAGCAGCAGCTGGTGTATCAGCCACACAGGTCGTGGCAGTCAAAATGTGTTCCGTTCGTTCAAGAAAAATGCTTTTCACAGTTTTAAACGGCGGTTTGGTGAACAAAACCCAAAACTTTTTTCAGATATTTTTCTGATAAGCTCCGTGATCAACCGCTCATGACGGTTAGGTTTTGTGTGGTACTTTTACTGGAACTGATTTTTACTCCATTAAATGTCATGCAGAGACGATCATTAAGAAACGTATTTGTCTTTACTGTTACAACGAACAATATATAGCACTTCAACATAAATTTAATACATGGGGCTGAATGTCATGATAATAAAGCCAACATGCTTTTTTACCGGTGGTCTCTTAGAACGATGAACTCGTTTTTCATATGATTCGATGCCGGAAGCATTTCCTTGGAATCTCATTCTGGAATCCTGGAAAATCGCAGAATGTGTTTCTATTTGAGTCAAACAATTTGTTACATGATTCACATTCTGAAATATTGGGTATGTTACCTAACTTTTACAAATATAGCCTGAGATATTAAGAAGCAAGCACCTTCTGTTCCCTCTTCCTAATATCGTTTCTTTTGTAACATGAAAGACTTATGATGAAATGTTTGCAACTCATCTGAATACAACATATAAGGTCTAATGGGAAATAAATATTGAAATAGGTTTTCAACACCTTAAATTATCAGATAACAATAGTTTCATCACAGAATGTTTGAAGGCACGAAGGCACAAAGGGCATCCTCTGAACTAGATTGGCAGGGCACTGTAGGGACGCTCTAAAATATCTTCCGAATTCTCCTCGCTTGCGTTGTGCAGGGCATCCCATCAACTATCTAACACGAAACTGATTTGCTATTTTCTATATAGTTTGGAGATAATGACACATGTAGTACAATAGTGATACAGGAAACACATCCTGGCCAATAGCCACCCACTTTCACCGGCAGGACACTAACAAATTAGGTAAACAAGGAGGCAGTAGGTTACAAATTATAAAGCATTGGTTTAGCAGGTTTAAAAAAAAGTATGGCATATATCGCTGTCTGGGAATCACCCAGCGCGGTTATGCTGCTGTATCAACATGGTGTTGCTGTCTGGGAATCACCCACGGTGACTATGCTGCTGTATCAACATGGTGTTGCTGTCTGGGAATCACACACGGTGACTATGCTGCTGTATCAACATGGTGTTGCTGTCTGGGAATCACCCACGGTGACTATGCTGCTGTATCAACATGGTGTTGCTGTCTGGGAATCACACACGGTGACTATGCTGCTGTATCAACATGGTGTTGCTGTCTGGGAATCACCCACGGTGACTATGCTGCTGTATCAACATGGTGTTGCTGTCTGGGAATCACACACGGTGACTATGCTGCTGTATCAACATGGTGTTGCTGTCTGGGAATCACCCTCGGCGGCAATGCTGCTGTATCAACATGGTGTTGCTGTCTGGGAATCACCCGCGGCGGCTATGCTGCTGTATCAACATGGTGTTGATGTCTGGGAATCACCCACGGCGGCTATGCTGCTGTATCAACATGGTGTTCAACTGGAACAATTACTCTGTGGTTTTGATATAGAATATATTGTTCCGATCAAGCATTACATTTTTTGTCATAGCATTTCTGACAGGGACACAATGTTAGTAAGCCAGTCATCATAAATATTCAGCTATACGAGAATTTGAATTCATACAACAGCTGTGCAACAAAACAGTTATCAACGACACCATCTTTCCCGAAATACAAAATAATCGAACTTCTCTGATTATGCAACATAATAATCGATTGATAAATTACCATTTCTAATTTCTCTAGATATTTTATCCTATAACTTTTTAATTACCACACAAGAGGGCCCGACACTATTCGTCCCGCACAAACGGGAGCCCTAAAGTATATGAGATTATAAATTCTCTTCTTCGCTCAGTTTATGCTATTCTAAGCACATTAGCAAGCCCTGAGAAGAGTGCTGCGGAATGAGCTTCGCATGGCACTAGTTTCTTTTAAATTTATGTTGCCCTTATTTAATTCCAGGTCGGTGTGGAATTTGAATAATTTCCGTACCTTCGCCGTCAATGGGCGCTTTATTCCTCCTGCGATTGAGTTACTCACGGGGCTGGAAGCAAATGTTGATTAATAACTTGATTATCAAGAGAAGACGGTAAAATATTAAATTATTTCTTATAATGAAGTACTGTGAGCACATTGTACAGATGCCGATATTGAGCTCCATCAGTCTCCTCTGGAATTGAAAATAGATTAGAATTTGTTTCCTGTTCAGCGTTGTAATTTCTTTCAGTGAAATAATTGGTTGAATCCAACATAGCGATCATATTTTAATAACCATGAAACATAATCAGAGATTGCCCCTTATTTAAATCAGTAAACGCGTGAAATTTAAATAATTAATCACAAGAATTACATAATAGGATTATCGAGCCCCGTTTTTTTAATACTTTGGCCTGAGTAAAGCAGCTTCCGGCCATGATTCACGTGACCTGAACGTAATCTACCCGAAGCACTCACAAATTGCGTCCATCACCCAAGCTGCCCACCCCACCCATCAACGGACGAACGAGCCAACGTAAAATAAAGAGCCTCCGAGGGCAGGCATTCTCTTGGCTTGACCGAGACGCACGACTGCTGGAGCGACTCAGATATTTTTATCCATTCATCTTGACCAAGCCTTTCTCCAGGCGTGAGATGGGTGCCGGCAGGGATTTGGTGGGCTCACTCCTGGACGCCTTGAGAAATAGTTCGGTCTTCGGGGCTGCAGGGAAATAGCTGAGATTGCCAGCGAGGGAATAGGCACTTATAACATTGACCCAATGAGATACTCTGCAAATGGGCGATGCCGACAGTTTCATTCATACAGAAATGGCATCAAGTGTCAGATAAGAATGAGATTATTTAAAGGGGTAGTCAACTTTTCATATTTTTTACGTTGATGAACGTGGTCCCTATTCATGTATTCGAGAACTCAGAACGAGAAAACTTTCCCATCAAATGATCGTTGATGTCGCAGTTGCAGTTTTGTAGGAATGAATAAATTCACGTAACGAGAAACGTTTTCAGTTTACCGCTTTCAACCGTCAAAATAAGTAGAAATTCGATCGCAGTCGTTTTGTTTCGTTCACGAAATATTTAATTTTTTTAGAAATTTGATTGGTACACAACACGAAATTTGTCCGTGCGCTTGTTATTGAATGTAACGGGAATGTATGCATGTGAAGACACAGCGTTTCCACCCAATTTGGATGGTGGCTAAGGTAGGCTACACTGTAGGAGAAGTTGACCAATATGCCCGCAGATAGACTGCCCTGTCCTTGTTGAGGCCAGAAGTCGCTACGGATTTCCCCCTGAAGCCGACGCTGCTGTCGTATAAGCTAACCACTTAGACGCGAGCCCATGTATCTGGCAGTCATCTTGACTTATATGAATGTCAATCACGTCCTGTCATCGCTTGCGGTAAGTGTTCACTTAATTGACATGTTATGATGTGTATAGATCATACAATATGAAATAATTACTCAAAAAATCGAATTGATATAATCTTAATTTACGAATGATTACATTGGCATGCGTTCAACAAATATGAGCATGACCCTTTGAGAAAACTAACTCGGCTGCCATCTCCCAAATGTACGGCCACTATTTTTTGTTTATATTCGCCTGTGTGTTCATGAAATAATAACTTTGTGTTCCATTCAATTTTTCATCTTGTATGTTCATCTGATATTATTTTATTTCTACAGCGTGCCGTTCATTCAGTCATGAACAATCCATTGGTTTTGTTTCGTACAAAGGCCAAATTCTTGAAGAATATTTTGAATCTATTGTTTTTAATTGTATGAAAATTTTTGAGCAACTATCAGAGGAAAGATTACATACTGTAATTGGAGTTAGTCAAATGACTACAGGTATGAGTCCTGTAGAGTCGAATTGAAATGGAAGAAATTATTAGATTAATTTTGTGACGGGAAATGTTACTACGTGTGCAAAGTTCTTACAATTGCATACTTGATTTATTACCTTGACAATGTTAGATTTGATTCACTTTAGATCGTGTGATACTGATATAACAAAGTACTTAAGTACGTACACTTGGAAATTTGTTAGTTAATCAACTATATTATTGTTTCGCTGCACTATGTAGAAATCAGATAAACGTTTTTTCCAATTACGATATTAATTTCTTCGAAGTTGTCAGCTTTTTTTTTGGCAAGAGGGGGGGGGGGGCGTAATGATGTGGATGACGTTACATAGTCGGTGCAATTTCACAAATTGTAGTGGATGCAACGGACTCGAACGTCGCCAATTTCCCGCTTAACTTAGTATTTTCATATTCGGTTACGCCTCAAATCTCAGAATGAAATGATCTTATGTTTCATTCATTTGTTTTATTATAGCAAAGATATATAAGTATATGTTGTGATATTTAGAAAACGTTTCTCAAATAACTATAGTGGGCCTTTTTTAAATTGACTCTATATGAAGAAAGTGTAAATGATAACCGAAGAGTTGTATATCGGGTGAAGATAAAACAATATTTTAGGTAATACCTTGAATTTTTCATTTCAAACAATTATTACAATCATGGCGCATAAAGCGTCATACACACAAGATATTGGTTATGTGTTCCATTCAAAAGTTGGAATCAATTTGTTGGTCATTGCAAGCTGCAAAAATATTTTGGCTAAGCACAGACTATTACCAACTGTCTCCACTTTGAAAATGTACCACAGTTTCCCGACGAAGTTTGATCGGTGACCACATTAATCCAGTTGGAATAGACCCCCACGACGCTTAGCCTTGTCGGTACTTTTTCTAAGTGTGTTTATACACTATACATTCGACTGCGTGTGGGATATTAAACTTTGAATTAATGGAATCGTAAGAGATAGAACTTTTTTATTTAGAACAGATTTGACCCCTCCGGATGAAGCTTGCAACTGCGCGTCGAACCTCTTCCTTGTCCATTTCTGTCGCGACTTTGACAAGCAGTTTCATAAGATATTCTATTGTCGTTGTCATGCATCTTTTGGACAAGGGATTCCATCTCTCGCGAAAACCAGCCCAAACCAGCATTCGAGCGGGCTGAGGGCGCCCTATGAACAAGCCATGGCAGGTTCGTTTGAAGGTGTATTACTCGCTCAGGAAATTTGTCTGGTGAAAATGCGAGACACTCGTTGGAAGAGTGAGCAGAAACAACATCCTGTTTATGGTAGAATTCGTCTGAGGAATCAACTGCTACGTCGTCTCCATAACACATTGTCGGTTGCACTCTTCAGTCCAAGATTGCGGCCCGTGCGCTTAATTAGTATTGCGTTGTTTCATCGATTCATCGTGAAGTAGCGAATGAAAATTCGTTTATGATTGGGGATTAAAATAAAACGCAATGATCATTTTCCGTTCGATTTTTGAACTCATCGGAAATTAAAATAATAAAATCCTCTAAGAATCTCTGTCCAGATATATAACCATGGAAAATTTATATGGAAAGTTATTTCCACGTGGGAAAAGTCGAGTATTTTTTTTTCTGTTACGGACTAACCATAAACGAATTTTCTTTCGATACAGCACATAAATGCACATGAGTTGGCCCACGCATAGCCTCGATTTCAGCCCGATCGACTACTGGGGTTTGGGAGAGATGGAATCTATTGTCAACAAACACAAGAAAACGACAATTAATATCTGACGATAATAAGTTCAATACCTACAGAACCTCAGCAGTTTCATATGACACATCCGTTTACGTGCAGCTAGCTTGTCAGAGAACAGGGTGAGTCGGCGGATGATTGATATTTGGAAAAATAATACAAATCTAGAACCGAAATATGGCTTTGTTTTTCAATATCTGAACGACATAATAAGGTACGAAAACATTGCTGATACTTGTCGTGATCACTTAGGTGGTAAAATGAACAACTAACTTGTGATGATGAATATGTTTTCATGTGAAAACTTAATACCGCGGCCAAGAAATTGAAAAATGTCAACGCTGTGGGAAAGGATGGTGTACTTGCGGAAAAATTCAATCATGGTCGTGTTCAACTTTTTCATGTCATGTCTATTTTATTCACTGCCTGCCTCAAGCTTGATTACCTTCCTAAGTTACCAATTGATGTTTTCGAAAAACCAATAAGAAAATCGAAGACAAAATGTGCGACCGATGAAGGTAACTGCAGGCCAATATCAACTGCTCCTGCTGCATCACCAATGCACCTTTGATTTTTAGATGCTAAAATAACCTTTGAACTTGTAAATCATTGAAAATGTGCATAAAACTTATTGAAATGGGGCACCAATTCACAATAGGCTTCTAAGACATTGGTACCAGAAACAGGAATGTGTAATGCGGGCAGTTCAATGTCAAACACTTCTCGAACAACAGCTAATGAGATTAGGCAAGGGGACCTACCCTCGACTATAATATTCCATGTGTGTGTAGTCTGCTCACTTTATAGAATATCACTTAGCCGCGTTGGTGTCACATTGACGGCTGCTGTGTTAACACAATTAGCTATGCAGACGACATGGTCTTTGAAAGAAGTGAACGAAGTGTGGGGGATAGTCAACGAGGCTTTAGAAATTCACGCACACATAGAGAAAATGGAAGGTTGTAAGGACAGAAAGGAGAAGGACCACCACCTACTACCACCACCTCACTACTACCCGGGGCATTTTAGCCCCGGACAAGAAAGGGTCGAGTGTCAGAGCGACAAATCAGGAACGGGGCGAACAAGATGTGACGAGAAGAATGCAGGTTTCAGGCGGTCGCATCTCAGACGGTCGAGCAGAGACGGACACGCCCCTGCGCTCAGCGGACACACACTGTTTTCGAGCGCATGCCTGTCGGCTTGCCACAAAGGTTGGGTCAAGCCGACTCCAACTAGGTATTGAACATAAGGGAATTAAATTTTAGCAAGTATGTGCGCATTTAGGAAGAGCAACACACCCAGTTACATGGGTAGTGGCCCTTCCACATGTGCTCAGAAGATTAAGTCTTCTGTACGCAAGTGATTCCTTGAAGGCTGTCGCACCTCAAAGTGAGACGTCAGAGTGACATCTCCTAGGGAAATAGTTGCCCGTGGCAACACCTGAGTTTAGTCAAATGAGACACGAGTATTTTAAATTTCGATAAAACGGGAATTATTGCAGGTTTCGGTTGAAATTTTGTTGAATCGTGTTCAGTCAAAAAATAATAAAGTATTTTAGATTTTGTAAAACAGTTATTGCTAGATTTTAATCCAAGAAAGGCATGAACCAATAAATAAATTTTTATGACATCTTTAGAACATTGTCTCAAACGTCGAGTTAGTCTACATAATTGAAAACATTTTTAAATTTTTGAAAAACAGATATCGCAAAGTTTTATTCCAAAAAGGGCAAAATCGGTATTGACATTTTGAAAAAATGTCTGTGGAGAAAAGGTTATCACATACATCTCTCCTCTCCCCGCTGCACTAGGTCTCGCCCAAATCTGTGCTACATGATGGAGAGGAGTCGGTTAGTTCATTCACACTGTATAAATGAATTACTTTCAAGGTGAGATGCCGTAAGGTATCTGCACTATATGTCATATACTTCAGGGTGGGACATCAAAGGGCATCTCTTAGATATAAGGTATATTTCAAGGTGAGATGTCAGGAGGGCATCTCTAGGAAATGTGTTTCCACTGAAAACCCTACGTTGCCACCCAAGGGAAGCGATTTTCTGGTAATATCTGTCTCTTCCTTTTTTCTTTTTCCCCTCATGACAAGAAGAGAAGAGGAGAAGAAAAAGAGAGTGGCATCGTGTCGACAGTGTTCCTTCATAGGAGTGTACTCACTGATTCAACAGATGGATATTATCCCAATTTCTAAACTATCTTTTCTCTCCCGACAGGGAGGGTAGAAAAGTAAGAAGAAAAATACCATCATGTTGGCAAGGTCTCTTCGTGGGAAAATACTCATTTACACAACAATGGATGATATGGTCGAATCTACGCCGCATCGTAGAGTTGAACGATATCTCCTCCTGGTGCGAGTTTGATTTTCGCATATCATGGGGTGTGGGGGTGAGTCGCTGTTGCGATTGTTCCTCGGCAAGCTCCGCTGAGTAGCCGCAGACTTCACGATCCCTGGTTCGTAATTGTTATCTATTATTCCCCATTTTTCTTCTCGCACTGATTCGACAAATGGATCTTTTCTCTGCCGACAGGGATGATAGAAAATTGAAAAGAAAGATGCCATCGTGTCGGCAAGGTGTCTTCATAGTCAAATACTCACTGCCTCAACAATATATATGTCGAATCTACGTCGTTCCGTAGAATTGAGCCAGGCTCTCGTCCTGGTGCGGTTTTGATTTTGTTTGGAGACTGGTGTCGCCGTCCACATAAAAAATAAAAATTAAGAGTAAAAATATATGGTATCTGTCCTAGTCTTCAACGCCGCATCGAGTTGAGCAAGCCCTCCTCTCAGGCGGGGTCGATTTTCAGGATACCATAGTCCCTGCATTTGCTTGTCCCGTTAGGACACCCAGTACCGGTGGCCCTGACGTGGGCTGAGGGGTGGATGGGAGTCTCCGTAACATCTCTCACCCAATGTATTCCGGCAATAATGATCGTACCAAGATTTTATCAGTCTGTCTGTACTTGCAATGCAGTATTATCAGTCTACCTGTACTTGCAATGTTAATGGTAGAAAGCTTTTCTTTCCGATATGAAGTTTTTCAGTCGCTTGAGTTGGTCGGCAATAACAATCTTTACATTATTACTGATAATGAAATTATGAGTAATAATTAGAAATCACTAATACCAGCTACAGTGCTATTATTGTTACTAATAATGGATTTATTAGAAGTAATAGCTTGAATTGTGAACAAAGCCGTGTCATGCTCCTTCCCTATATCATTATAATTATAATCTCGACAGCTCCTCGGAAGGTCGTGTCGTTCTCAGGTAAAACGAGTCACGTATCCCAGTGCTTGTCGAACGCGTTTTTGAACGCATTCACAGATTCAGAAACAAATACCGCAGCTGGTAAATTGTTCCAAGCCCACGAGATTGGGATCGGGAAAAAGTGATGCGCTATAGTTGTTGCGAAGCCTTTTTGCCCAAGTTTCGACCCGTTATTTCGGGTACGAAAATTGTGGTCCCTGTCGAAGAGGCCGACAGGGCTCAAGTTGTAGAATCCCTTCAAGTATTTCAAGGTTTCAATGAGCTGGCCCCTCAACCTTTGTTGCTCAAAGGTGATGAGGCCAAGCTTTTTAAGCCTATCTTCGTAGCTGTGGTGGCGTAGCTGCTGGATGCGCTTTGTTGCACGGTGCTGGATTCGTTTCAGTTTAGCTATGTCCCACCACATGTGTGGAGACCAGAATTGGACTGCATGCTCGAGTCGGGGACGGACGAGGGACGTGTACAATGGCGGTACTATGTTTTTCGCTTTTCAGAGGAAGTAACGAGAGATGTAACCAAGGTTACGGTTAGCTATCCTATAACTTTCTTCGACCTACGCGTTCCATTTCATATCTTTCTAGATATAGACACCCAAGTCTCTCTGCTGGTCAACAGTTGTGGTTCCCTCTATGCTGCATAGCATGGAGATACCGATACCCTGAACTGAAGCCTCGCATCCATGTCGTTTACATAGATAAGGAAGAGGATAGGACCCAAGGCACTGCCCTGGGCACACCAGGGGTAACAAGGACCCACTCGAACAAAGCCTGGCCAATGCTGACTCTTTGCCTTCATCCTTGTAAGCCAGGCGCACAGCCAGCGAGGTACGTTGCCACCGATGCCGAGCTTAGAGACTATGTGTAACAGTCCCCTGTGCAGCACCTTGTCGAACGCTTTTTGGAAAGCTAGGTAAATGACATCCACTGCCTTGCGGCGGTCGTACAAGTTGATCACCTCGTTGAAAAAGTCCAGCAAATTCGTCAGACAACTCCTCTTACGGCGGAAGCCGTGTTGAGTGTCATGAATGATTCCGTGGTCTTTCAGATGATCGACGAGATGATTTTTTATCAATCGCTCGATGGTTTTGCACACGATCGGCGTCAAGCTAATCGGTCGATGGTTTATTGGCGATTGTCTGTCACCTTTCTTGAAGATTACCGTAACGTTAGCAACTCTCCAGTCTTCGGGGAACTCGCCACTCGCCATCGATAAGTTGAATACGTGGGTCAGGGGTTCCGCTAATTGTTCTCGAGTTTCCTTAAGAACTTTTGGGTGGTGTCCATCAGGACCAATCGGTTTGAAAATGCTTAGTCCTCCAAGTTGTTTGACAACTTACTCTCTCGTGAACACAATGTCGTTGAGGCTGACTTCCCCAGCATAAACAGTATCTCGTTCGTAGCCGGGGCCCTCAACTGTGGACACTGAGCTGAAGAAGCAATTCAGGACACTGGCCATGTCCTCATGTGAGGTTCTGAGGACACCATCTTCATTCATTAGCCTGCCAACTGAGTCCCTAGCAATTCAACGCTCATTGACGTTGCAACATAAATCCTTTGGGTTTGCTTTGGCTTTATCCGCGATGTTTTTATTTTTCATGCGCTAGGAGGATCGGACAAGTCTAGTGGCTGTCGAACACTTACCCACTACGCGTGAGTATGTGAAGTGTTTCCCTTACTTGGGGGATTTAATTACAAATAACCGGTGTGATAATGATTTTATCTCTAAACCACTCAGGAAAGGAAATGCAGTTGACGACAAGGACCCACTTATGCAGAACGGATGTTATGCTGCAGCTTTTTATAACGTCTGTTATCCTATCTACTTGAACGCCTTGTGGTGTAAATTTACGAGGGTTACTGTGAGAAAACTGCAAGTAGCATACAACGACAAATTCGGGCGACTAGTTGGTGTCATAAGAAGAACAAGTGCTAGTCGAGTATTGGGAGAATATGATATGGATTGTTTGAGAGTACGTGCACAAAAAAGTGCCTACTACCTCCAATAACGCATTGAAAACTTGAACAATCCGGTCCTGGAGGCAGGATGTAGTGGTGAGGGATATGAACTATACCCACTAAAAGAATGGTGGGACAGAATAATGCTTGGGCAGGAAGATCTAGATTTGAAGAGCAATAATGTTTAACGTATAACTGCATTCCAAGTTGTGGGCCCATTGTAAGCATGTGGATGTTAGGTTGGGATGCAACCCCGAACAGGTTTACTGATTGGTGTTGATATTCTAAACCTCATTAACATTTTTTTTGTGTAAATTCTCATTCGAGATTGGGGTCGTAAAAAGGTAATTTTGGTACACTTATTTCCAACTTGACCTATCAATTGTTGGCGTGCACATCATTTTTGATTTGTCATACCGCCTGATCTTTTCTGGTGTTTAATTTGAATGTTTTGGTAGGAATGGTTTTGTTAAACTGGTTTCCTTTTCTAACCATTATTGTACTGTGGAGCACTTCAATATAGATCAATATTCTTATTATAAATATTTGACTGTCAGGAGCCGCTTGTTCCTAATGAATTATGGGCTTTAGATAACATTGCATTCAGAACTCTATGAATATTAACGAGTACCAATAATTTCCTGAACAAGCATATAAAATATCACTCACAAGATAAGAAGGTTGTCTGACATTTACCCCTGAATCCTAGTTCCTGGTCTCATTTCATCCTCTTTCTTAAACGGTGCAGCCCTTTGAGTTGTCGTACATTTTTCTGTCATTAGAGTGGCCACGGAAGAGAATCCTTGCAAATGACGTTTGCAAATACCTCAAAAAACGGAGAACAAAGATCCTAGGCCGGGATATATGTTTCGGGCTGGCGTTAGAAGTTCTCATTAGGCATCAGCACAACAAGAACGGGGAGTTTTGGAATTGTTAAATTAAAGCCCTTTCAGTCCTGGTATACCACATTTCGCGGACTGCTGGCAAAAAAAATAGATTCGGTAGTAGGCAATGGGGTCTTGCATTTACACCGCATGGCAATGTTTAAAAAATTAAAATGACCTGATATTTGATTGCGTGAAACACTGGTCTACTTGTTCCATCCTGCTAAAAAAACTTGATTTGAAAATTGAGAAGACATTACAATGCAGTGCCGTTTCGGTTACGCGTTGGTCTTGATTTAAAATTTCCTTGCCTGCAAATAACTTCAGTGTCCTTGATAATGAACTGATTTTAAGGCAGTGAGAGCATAAATAGAAACATCCACTTATCCACGAACATTTTTATTTGGCCAAATATGTATTTTTATTTTATATTTTGCCCTGCATGAATATCTCAGAACACGTAACTAAATATCTTATATATCAGGGTGTTGGATATAATAGCCGTGGTGAATTCTGCGAGGGAATGTCTTTTACAGTTTTCACTTTATTATTCACTTCTCGAATTTGATTTGGATTCTCTTCTTTGTACCCCCTCAGCACCCACTGACCAGCAAGTCAGGTTACCGGAAGCCAAGGAGGCCCGCACAGCCTTGCACGTCAGTATCACCAGGGTGAAAATACACATTTAAAAACGAGGATTGAAACTTGAATGAGTTTGCACTGATAGCCTAAAGAAATATTTACTATACATGCAAAATAATAGTTTCAAAAAGAAAAAGAGATATGACCCGTCCTCACACAGAGAAGAACAGGCAACATACATTTAATCAATACAGCATAGGAACAGACAAGAACACAGGAGCCTCCTCGCAATGTGACCAGGCCAGATAAACAAGGCCAGATCCCACAAAGAAATCAAAATATTAAAAATCACAAGATCAAAAATCGGACAGCAGACTGCAGACCGAACATGAACAACTCAACAAGAGGATCCTCAGAACAATCATCGAACCGCTTGAAAGTTGCCAGATAATCGTTGTCAACAACAAAGAAAGGCAGATTGTCCCACAGCTGGACACATCTGGCAGCAACTTTAATGTCAATCAAACAAGCTGCCATCGCGAGTTTGTAGGCATGACCTGTGATTCGGCGCATGATGGGAAATGCCCCCAAAATCAATTTCTCCATTATGCCGTCCATAAATCTTCCAATACTTTAATAGATTGGACATCAAAAGCCTACCCTCCATTGAATAAGTGCCAAGATGCCTCAATGTTGATGCATAATCAAGTTCAGTCAATTCATCATCATATTAGTCCATCACCTCTGAACTGACTACAACGTAATTAGTGCCAACGTAATTAGTGTTCCACACACTCTAAATATAGTCCATGAAACACCTAATATGCATTACAAAAAGTGGGACTATAAAATCAGGGCTGGTACACTATATTTCAACAAATAATGTACCAACACAGTTGCCCTTCCCACAACCTCCTTGACATCTTGGTGGAACCTCTACTCAGTATCGATAGTAATTCCTATTGATCACGGTGAGATTGGATAAACTCCAGTTCAACACCGCTCAAATTGTAAAGAGACCGTGGGTAAATCGTTTCCGCTTTTCAAAACCTTAAGAGAACCGCAAAAAATTACACGAGGCTGCCAATAAAATCCTCCTCTCTTTAGAGATCAGACTCGCCAGAAAGAAGGGAAACAGGATCCCTTCAATATCTAAGGTAAACTTCATGTTTTCGGCCAACGCTTTGGAAGAAGATAACACACATACGCAAACGCTGTTTGTATAGATTTAAAACGGGACTGAACATAAGTTCGAATCTTTTGGAACCCAGCTCAGTACCGCAAGACGGCCCAAAAAATATAGTACCGCAAGACGGCCCAAAAAATATAGTGCCGCAAGACGGCCCAAAAAATATAGACCACCGAAACGGCCCAAAAAATATAGGACACCATGACGGCCCAAAAAATATAGGACACCGAAACAAACCTGGAAATACGTACTGAAAATATGCTTTGTGGAGGAATTAGATGGGTCTTAATTAGGGACTACATATATGCTTTGTGAAGGAATTAGATATGGAATGACTAGATCTTTGAACCTATTATCGAATGTAATTGTTATGAAGTATGTCATTTGTTAAAGTGTAGTCGCTGTATATCTGGGACATTGTAGTTTTATGTTAAGACAAATTGATCTTGTGGTCAAGTTAATTACTGATGGTACATAGAGACTGCGAGTGACGGGTGGGGAAGAGGGGAGTGGTTGACCGGAGTCAGGCGGTGTCCAAACCGCAAATGGTAATTATCTTGATGATCTTCATATGTCAACTGTCACACAAAGATCTTATCTCGAGATATATGGTACTCATGGAGAATTGTTTTTTCTTACGGTATCTTTCAGTTTCCTTTCGGTATCTTATTGCTTTTATTTACGATTGCTTACGTACGGATTATAAAGATGTATGTTATTAGGTCTTGTCTACGCTATATATGATTGTATTGGAATATTTCGCTCGGTATGATTTATATTACTATGTTTGTTATTGAATGACTCATTTGAATAGAAATTTTTACTGCTCAAATCTGAATTGTTAGGATATTCGATGTAGTTATGCAAAAAACATGGGGTATAAATTAGGAGAGCTTAGATAGTTGTGCTTTATTCAACTCATTTTCAGAGGATGTTTGGTGGAGTTTTTAGCGGTGAGATGCTTGATGTTGAATATAGGCTATGAACATTTACAGGTTATAACATGTTCATGTTGGCATGCTTTCATATCTTTTCACGCAAAGTGTTCTCGGGTGGTAGTATTTCTGTGGGTTATCGATACGACCGCAATCCTAATTATCTTCGTATTTGTTTACGGGATTATTTCACATGAGTATTTACTGTTTTGCTACCCTTAGCTGCATGTCTGAGGCCTCGGACATTCAAGCAACATACTGTAAAACGTTGGTTGCAAGCAAATGATCTCACTCGGGTATTCGTTGGTCGTTTTGCTTTTTCATTAGTCCCAGAAGTCATTTATTCGTTTTATCGTACAAATGATTTTTCGTTTGGGTTCTTGGAGAAGTCCATGTATTCAGACAGAGACGATAACCGCAGGTTTTCCGTGTCAATATAGGGGTTAACCTTTAAACTGGAGACACATGTCAGGCTCATTATTGGTTATATCCAGGATGTGACTTTGCTTGATGTTGTTCAGAGACGATGGGTGAAACAGATGCAAGGAGTGTCTGAAGTATTATACGTGACTGGATGTTTCCTTTGAAATTGGTTATTTATCAGTGGTAGTTTGCTGAGAAGTGACCTAGTAAAGCATTGTAGACTTCATTGTTATGAAACATTGGGCTTGGAGTTTTTTTTGTTCTGCTAGAGACATAGCATCAGATAGGTCTAGAAATGTGTTATAGATTTGAATGGTATCGTAGTAAAAAATAGCGGTATTCTCATGATCTCAGAGTTAAATGTCAGATATTTTGGAGGAATGTATGTTTAATAGGTGCAAGTCCATTATGCATCTTTATGGAATTTTCGTTATTGATCCCTTGGAAATGTATACTTTAACATTTAGAAGACGATTTACTGGATGAAGGGATCCTAGAGCATTTATGGTTTGGCTACCCTTCACCTCATGAGATATATTTATCTACGATAGCTTAGGGAGGTGTGTACAACTTCAATTAGCTTAATATCTATCACATTTTCAACGTAAGGCAAGAGGCGTTTTAGTGCATTTTCAATGCTAGTTCAATCGAGTTAAATTTAGGATATTGCAAACAATGATTTATTATATATATTATTTTTATTGATAATAGATTTTAACATAATTATATTTACATATATATACATGGGATATCATTTTACGAAAACATAACTTTTTCACACCAAAAAAAAATCGATGTGAGCATCTTCACGAGACAAAAACAATGATTTCGACCTCCCCCTCTTGTTTTATCTTGATCTTTGGTACCAGTGATAGTCTGTGGGTTCTTTATCAATGACGTATATTTTTTCCTCACCTGAAGCTGTCAACTCGTCATATCGGTGTAGGATTTATCATCTAGGTGTGTTTTTTTCTCTTATCTATTGGTGTTTGAGACTAACGCCCTTAGTACACATTTTAGATAAACGAGGACCTCTGGGAGAAGTGTATGCAATACTTGTAATCCTAGCCTTGTAACCAAAACTTTGTTTATAGTCTTCAGCGAGCTTTTTATAGGCGCTATTTTTAATCACCATTACATGTTTGTGACATTGAATCGTTTCAGATTTTCTTCTTGCTATTATCCACATTTCCATTCATTATATTCCCGCAGATATCCGAAATATACCCAATTCTCCTTACACTCAAACGTTTGAGACAGGATTTTCTCTCTTCTCATGCTTCATTACCAACATATTTGGAACCAAAGTCATATATAAATTTGATTTTACTATGCAGTTTTACACTTCTTATACTTGACATCCTTTCATTACCCGATTTGATATTTCGATTTCTTCCAACTTCTATAGGTTTTTCGTCACGTGACATATCCTCGGTATCACTGTCACTGGTGTACATTCCACTGGAAATATCCCACGCTTTCCCCTTATTTTCATTATTTACAATTTCGGTTATGGTTTGGGTCTTTCTCCCACCATATTGATTTAGCGATTTTCACCCAACCTTCATACATTCTTAGCTTGAGTGTCAGTGGCACCATACTTTCTTTTACGCTCGCGCTATTTTGAGAACTGTCTTTCTTATTATTTTTGATAGCCAAGTCCGGATTATTATGTTTTATCAATACTCCCATAGCATCCTTTGAGCTCATATTTCCTCGTTCATTTTTAAGATTAGCATATTCAAGATAATGCTGTCCTTTCAGATATTGCCAAAGCCCGAATGTGGAGCCTGATTTGCTTAATTTTTTCTCCCCACTGCAAATAACACATACCCCCGTCTTCTCCTTCCTGTTAAAATACTTCCACATCAAACTGGGCGGTATATATTTTCCCCGAAAGCGGATCGCTATCTGAAGGAGTACAGATATGAGTCCAATTTATACATACAGGATCGTTACCTTTACTGCGTTGGCACATGTATGGGCTACCATGTAGGAATTTACACACATTTGGTGCAAAAGCGTTACCTTACACTGCCGGATGCCATTATAACTTCCCAACCTAACCTAGCCCATAGGACAGCATTCCTTGCTGTTGATACAAGATATTTCATGTGCATCAGCTTCATACTATGTTATGTTAAAGAAGTAATCATCCTATCCGATCCTAACCTAACTGATGTACGGTATTCAGTCATTGTTTTCTACAATGCATAATACATTGCTCCACTTTCTCTACATTTTCGATCAATCCTCTGCAGTTTGATACACACATCCAATTCTGATCTAGTAAAACACAAAACATAACCTAACCTAACTTATGTACGATATTCAGTCGTTGTTTATTCAATGCACAACAATTATCTCCACTCGTCTCTACATTTTGATCTATCCATTGCAGTTTTGACACCTAATTATTTCTACTTCGCAATCAATCTCGACTCATATATATTACCAGAGAGGTCTGATTTTCTCAATCTTAGATGGATTGTATGTTACAAGTAATTCATATATGTTTCCATCATACAAACGGGCTCTTCATCGCATACTAGGTCCAACATATTTTTCTTCAATATCTCCTGACACTTCATCCTTTGACGATATGCACAGTCGATCTGTCTTTTTTTTCTATTCAATAATTTTTTCAAACTTTTCACGATGACAGTGTTTCAAATGTCTCCACACGTCACTCGTCAATTTATGTTTATTCAATCTTATTTCTTTCTGGCATAGTTTACAGACCCCTATCACCCCAACTCTTTCGAACAATCGAGGACTCAAGCTATAACCCATCCTCCAACAACAGAATCCCAATATTGACTGAATATTTTTCTCATCGGACTCTGCTTTATATCTCACCATTTTGTCACACATATACAGCATTAACCCGGAGTTAGGTTTATGGGCAGCGTTGCAACCCTTGAAATATATTCTCCTATCGAATTCAACAATTTCATTGTTTCCTTCTACCAACGCAATGTATGCAATTTCATCGCTTAACCTGCGAGTTGTAGGATATTATAAACAATTGATTTAGGATTTACGTACTTTATTAGTATTATTTACGGATCTTGCTGTCATCATCATCAATAACATCTAACTCATTTTTCGATTACAACATGGCTCGTACAACCACCCATACCCAGCATCACGGTGTTTAAGTTTCCTCTCAAGATCTATCATATAATCAACCCACCATATCTTTATTGCGAATACCGAAGGCTGTTCCGTGCAATTGAGTCCACAAATGTAATTCTTCATCTTTTTTGAACTTTAACTATTCGAATCTTCCCAAATTCAATGTCATTCTGTTTTTCATCAATGATGAAGTCTTTCATACGTTCCAGATTTTCTTCGGTTCTTAGAAAAAAGCCGTTGGCCAACACCTCAGCTTTATTACAGTCATGATGATTTTCCACTCGGACCATATCAATTTCGAGTGTTGCTTTCTTATTACTCTTGAAGTTTGTTACATACGAATGAAACCCATCGATGTCAGTTACCCAGAGCCGACTTCCTTTTTCCTTCATCCATATATGAATGTTATCTTCCACTCTTTTAATTCTTGTTATACTTATTCTGAGATAACTGCTATTAGCAACATTTGTCAATATATGTTGGATCCGACTCATATTATATTCGGAAATTTCTTCTTCCAATACACGTAACCTAATTTTTGTTACTTGAAAATTCATTGTTATCTATTTGAGGATGATCCGTCCGTCTCCGCTTGTCCTTGGATATAATGCCGACGCATTATATCCAATCACGTCATACAACTTGCTATTATAATGCTTCGGCAAATCTTTAAGCCTATCATCACTCGCTTCGGCGATCGATTACGGATGTATGTACGTCTATAGACCTGTATACGTATGTCCATGACAAAATGCCGTACAGAAGTTAGGTAAGGTGAGGTTTTTGACATGGAAACATATTTTTTGTTTCGTGAACTCGCAGGTAAAGCGATGAAATTGCATACATTGGGTTGGTCGAAGGAAACAATGAAATTGTTGAATTCGATAGGAGAATATAATTCAAGGGTTGCAACGCTACCCATAAACCCATCATGGGGTGAATGCTGTATACAGTGTATGTGTGACAAAATGGTGAGATATAAAGCAGAGTCCGATGAGAAAGATATTCAGTCAATATTGAGATTCTGTTGTATGAGGATGGGTTATAGCTTGAATCCTCGATTGTTCGAACGAGTTGGGGTGATATGGGTCTGTAAACTATGCCAGAAATAAATAAAATTGAATAAACATAAATCGACGAGTAACGTGTGGAGACATTTGAAACGCTGTCATCGTGAAGAGTTTGAAAAAAATATTGGAATGAAAAAAGGCTGATCGACTGTGCATGTCGTCAAAGGATGAAGTGTCAGGTGATACTGAAAAAAAATGTGTTAGACCTAGTATGAGATGAAGAGCCCGTTTGTATGATGTAAACACATATGAATTACTTGTAACATACAATCCATCTAAGATTGAGAAAATCTGACCTCTCTGGTAATATATAAGAGTCGAGATTGAATGCGAAGTAGAAATAATTAGGTGTCAAAACTGCAATGGATAGATCAAAATGAAGAGACGAGTGGAGATGATTGTTATGTATTGTATATACAACGACTGAATATCGTACATAAGTTAGATTAGGTTATGTTTTGTGTTGTACTAGATCAGAATTGGATGTGTGTATCAAACTGCAAAGGATTGATCGAAAATGTAGAGACAAGTGCAGAAATGCATTATGCATTGTATAAAACAATGACTGAATACTGTACATAAGTTAGGTTAGGATCGGATAGGATGATTACTTTTTTTAACATAACATAGTATGAAGCTGATGCACATGAAATGTCTTGTATCAACAGCAAGGAATGTGGTTCTATGGGTCAGGTTAGGTTGGGAAGGTGGGGTCCGGCAGTGTATGGTAACGCTTTTGTACCAAATGTGTGTAAATGCCTACATGGTGGCCTATACATGTGCCAACGCAGTGAAGGTAACGATCCTGCATGTATAAATTGGACTCATATCTGTACTCCTTCAGATAGCGATCCGCTGTCGGGGAAGAAAGATGCCACCCAGTTTGATGTGGAAGTATTTTAACAGGAAGGAGAAGACGGGGCTATGTGTTATTTGCAGTGCGGAGATAAAATTAAACAAATCTGGCTCCACATTCGTGCTCTGTCAACATCTGAAAAGACAGCATTATTTTGAATATGCTAATCTTAAAAATGAACGAGGAAATATGAGCTCAAAGGATGCTATGGGCGTATTGATAGAACATAATAATCCGGACTTGGCTATCAAAAATAATAAGAAAGACAGTTCTTACAATGGCGCGAGCGTAGAAGAAAGTATGGTGCCACTAACACTCAAGCTAAGAATGTATGAAGATTGGGCGAAAATGGCTAAACCGATATGGTGGGAGAAAGACCCAAACCATAACCGAAATTGAAAATAATGAAAATAAGGGGAAAGCGTGGGATACTTTCAGTGGAATGGATATCAGTGACAGTGATACCGAGGATATGTCACGTGACGAAAAACCTATAAACGTTGTAGGAAACCGTAATATCAAATGGGGTTATGATTGGGTGTCAAGTATAAGAAATGTAAAACTGCATAATAAAATCAAATTTATATCTGACTTTGGTTTCAAATATGTTGGTAATGAAGCATGAGAAGAGAGAAAATCCTGTCGCAAACGTTTGAGTGCAAGGAGAATTGGGTATATTTCGGATATCTGCGGGAATATGATGATTGAAATGTGGATGATAGCAAGAAGAAAATCTGAAACGATTCAATGTCACAAACATGTAATAGTGATTAGAAATAACGTCTATAAAAAACTCGCTGAAGACTATAAACAAAGTTTTGGTTACAAGGCTAGGATTACATGTATTGCATACACTTCTCCCAGAGGTCCTCATTTATCTAAAATGTGTACTAAGGGCGTTAGTCTCGAACACCAATAGATCAGAAAAAAAACACACCCAGATGATAAATCCTACTCCGTTATGACGAGTTGACAGCTTCAGGTGAGGAAAAAATATACGTCATTGATAAATAACCCACAGAATATCACTGGTACCAAGGATCAAGATAACACAAGAGAGGGAGGTCGAAGTCATTATTTTTGTTTCGTGAAGATGCTCACATCGATTTTTTTTTGGTGTGAAAAAATTGTGTTTTCGTAAGATGATATCCCATGTATATATATGTAAATATAATTATGTCAAAATCTATTATCAATAAAAATAAAATATATAATAAATCTTTGTTTGCAATATCCTAAGTTTAACTCGATTGAACTAGCATTGAAACTGCCTTAAAACGCCTCTTGCCTTACGTTGAAAATGTGATAGATATTAAGCTAATTGAAGTTGTACACACCTCCCTAAGCTATCGTAGATAAATATATCTCATGAGGTGAAGGGTAGCCAAACCATAAATGCTCTAGGATCCCTCCATCCAGTAAATCGTTTTCTAAATGTTAAAGTATACATTGGCAAGGGATCAATAGCTGAAATTCCATATAGATGGATAATGGACTTGCACCTCTTAAACACACATTCCTCCATAATATCTGACATTTGACTCCGAGATCATGTGAATATCGCTTTTTTTTAGTACAATACCATTCAAATCTATAACAAATTTCTAGACTTATCTGATGCTATGTCGCTAGCAGAACAAAAAAAAACACAAATCCAAGCCCAATGTGTCATAACAATGAAGTCTACAATTCTTTACTAGGTCACTTCTCAGCAAACTACCACTGATAAATAACAAATTTCTAAGGAAACATCCAGTCACGTATAATACTTCAGACATTCCTTGCATCTGTTTCACCCATCGTCTCTGAACAACATCAAGCAAAGTCACATCCTGGATATAACCAATAATGAGCCTGACATGAGTCTCCAGTTCAAAGGTTAACCCCGATATTGACACGGAAAAATGTGTCAATCGTCTCTGTCTGAATACATGGACTTCTCCAAGAACCCAAACAAAAAATCATTGTACGATAAAACGAATAAATGACTTCTGGGACTAATGAAAAAGCAAAACGACCAACGAATACCCGTGTGAGATCATTTGTTTGCAACCAACGTGTTACAGTATGTTGCTTGCATGTCCGAAGCCTCAGACCAGCAGCTAAGGGAAGCAAAACAGTAAATACTCATGTGAAATAATACCGTAAAACAAATACGAAGATAATTAGGATTGCGGTCGTATCGATAACCCACAGAAATACTACCCCCCGATAACACTTATGCGTGAAAAGATATGAAAGCACGTCAACATGAACATGTTATAACCTGTATATGTTCATAGCTTATACTCAACATCAAGCATCTCACCGCTAAATAACTTCACCAAATATCCTCTGAAAATGAGTCCAATAAAGCACAACTAGCTAAGCTCCCCTAATATATGCCCCATATTTCTTGCATAACTACATCGAATATCCTAACAATTCAGGTTTGAGCAGTAAAAATTTCTATTTAAAGGAGTCATTCAATAACAAACCTAATAATATGTATCATACCGTGTGAAATATTCCAATACAATCATATATAGCATTGAAAAGACCTAATAACATACATCTTCATAATCCGTACGTAAACAATCGTAAATAAAAGCAATAAGATACCGAAAGGAAACTAAAAGATACCGTATGAACAAACAATTCTCCAAGAGGACCATATATCTCGAGATAAGATCTTTGTGTGACAGTTGATATATAAAGATCATCAAGCTAAATACCATTTGTGGTTTGGACACCGCCTGACTCCGGTCAACCACTCCCCTCTTCCCCACACGTCACGCGCAGTCTCTATGTACCATCAGTAACTAACTTGACCACAAGATCAATTTGTCTTAACATAAAACTACAATGTCCGAGATATACAGCGACTAAGCCGGACACCCTAACAAATAACATACTTCATAACAATTACATTCGATAGTAGGTTCAAAGATCTAGTCATCCTATATCTAATTCCTTCACAAAGCATATGTTTAGTCCCTAATTAAGACCCATCTAATTATTTCACAACGCATATTTGCAGTACGTATTTCCGGGGCCGTTTCGGTGTCCTATATTTTTGGCCCGTCTTGGTGTCCTATATTTTTGGGCCGTTTCGGTGGTCTATATTTTTTGGGCCATCTTGCGGTACTATATTTTTTTGGGCCGTCTTGCGGTACTATATTTTTTGGGCCGTCTTGCGGTACTATATTTTTTGGGCCGTCTTGCGGTACTCTACACTACTCCTAATAGTCAATCATATTCTGCGATATCCCAAGACTTTGAAAGTAACAAAGCCAACGTCAAATGCCTTCGAATAATCCACCAACACAAATCATTCACACACCCGTGATCAACACGGTCTGAAACATAAGTGTAAGCCAGTGTCAGCGGATCATCGGTTGACCTGGACTTACTGAAATCAAAATGATAACGCGAAATGATCCCAATGTCTTCCATACATATGATACGGTGCAAAACGGAAATCCTCTCCATGAATCCACCAATGCACATTTTGACAAAGTTATAGTTCATGGTTTCCTCGACATTTTTCTCCAGATGAGCCTGAGTAGAAGGTTTGAAACTATGGAAACATTTTTTATCGAATTACAAAACATTTATTTCTCGCTATGAGTTCGAGTGAATTATTCTGGGTACATAGATAAGTATTGAGATTCGTGTTGCTACTGTCAGTGATGTGAGCTGTCATAACACATTGTCTGATGGGATCCGCTTGTAGCAAGTCCACCTGACGCTTGGTTCGCCATTTCTGTAGCATATTTGCACCCATTGCGGAGAGTAATGAAAGACAGAGCCTTAAGTACCACTGGTCGATACTGTGTGCAATCAGTATCGTATTGTTCCTCGTAATGTTTACGATCTACTCACAAGTGATGTAAAGTATTTAGACGGAACCAACGGTCAATATATTTTCCAATCATAATTAATCTATCGATAATTAACTGTGAATGTAAATAAAGACAGTCATATTAAAAAAAATGGAAGTGAGAAAAATTCCCCGCAATCTTTTTCCAAATTGGCTCAATAGATTATGCAACATTTTCAAAATCCTTTTGTTTGGAAACTACCTCAATTGGTGTTTCAATATTTAAAATTAGTTACTTATGGAGATATGACATTGATCTTGAATTATGATCCTAATAAAACGGAGCAGGAGCCATAGTTAAATTTCAAAATCCCGTCTGGAAGCTTCAAGGGTACATTACACATGATTCCAAGGTTGTTGGTAAAATTATTGTACAATATTAAATAGTTTGCACAATTGTTTTGGCTCCCAGTATATCTAGTCTTCTATGGGCGAACCGGATCATCATAAATGAAACAATTTAGAGATCTATTCGCCAAGCCGGCGATATTATGGCTTACTTATATGAGCTGATTATGTGGTCAATACTTGATCTAACCTGCTTGGCCGACCTATGAAAAAAATGTCGGACTGAGACTGTAATTAAGCAGCACTGACAAAGTTAATTACTATTTATATCAATATTCAGACTTGAATTAGCTGCCACCTAACCCAAAGCTATGATGATGCTCATCTCTTGCACGATGACATCATCATTTAAATTTAAAGCTGCTGCCACAACTGCCACAAAGGAAAGGATACATTCATCTAAGCGAATTATAATACAAGTCGGAGCTAAAGACGTGTCGCAGACGGAATCAACATGGAAAAGGTATGAAGCCATGCTAAACAACATCAAACCTTCATACGCGAACCTCCATGTCACTGGCATCTTGCCCCATCCAAACCAAAGTAGATACAAGTTAAGCAAGATGATTTTACTTAACAACCGCCTAGCAACTTTCTGCAAAGCTCAGAAAATTTCTTTCTCGGATCATTGGGATACGATGATCGACCCAAAGTACTATAACTTTAATAGAATCACCAACAAGGCTCGCATTAACACGTATGGACTT
>SDVV010001129.1:0-26886 GCA_016164225.1 Gammarus roeselii | reverse complement strand
CATAGTCTTACATAGAACGCTAGTTAGGGCAATGGGACGATAGTTATGTGGGTCGCTGTGACATTTTCCGGGTTTGGGTATCGGGATGATTACGGATTACCGCCATTGGTTGGGAAAGAATGAATTTGAATACAGCGTATTGAACACATTAAGTAGGTGCTGGAGAGCGTTGTCAGGAAGGTGTTTGATCATGTTGATGTGCACTCGGTCCGGCCCGGGTGAGGTTTCACGTGTTTGGTCAATTGCATATTGTAGTTCATGGATGGAGAAAGGTTTGTTGTAGAATTCTTCATTTGTGGAAGTGAAGTCGATATGCTCACTTTCTCTTAGGATCACCAACGACGTGGTTCGAAACAGAACAATGATGGTGAAGAAGTTGTAGGACAGAGTGGATTCGCATGTTCGGGCACATGGAGAGGATGGATGAAGGGAGATTGGTGAAAAGGGTGATGAATGCTGAGGCGAGTGGTTGCAGGCCTAGAGGTAGACCGAAGTTTGGGTGGATGGATGGTGTGAAGCAGGCGTTGGGAAGGAGAGACATGAATGTGGAGGTGGCGAGAGAGCGTGTAATGAACAGGCGTGAGTGGAGAATGGTTGTGAATGGTTGATTTTGACGCGGCTTTCCCGCCCTTGGCACCCCGCCGTCGGAATGGTCGTGGGTGGTAGGGGCCCGGCCATTACGACGCGGCGGGGGTGAACCAGTGAAAACTGTCGTGCCCTGCTGCTAAGGACGGATCCTCAAACTGCACTCATGACCCGGAGTGTATGTTGAGGGGGTACCGGCCGTACCCTTGAGCACAAAATGGCTAAGTTCGGAAGTGGAAGTTGAGGATGTGAGGTGCGCCTTGCCGTCGGCCACCCCCCTTTCTGGGGGATGCGACCCTGTGTCTGTATCCATACAAAGTAAATTCAACATAAATATAAAGTAAATTTAACATATATACAGAGCAGGTTCAATGTAGACACAGTAGGTTTAGCGTAGATGAGTGGTTGCAGCCCCCTCCGTTCTCCACCGGAGCTCCAAAGTGCAGTCACTGAGTGCTCCTCCTCAGGGTACGACGATTCGTTGATTCAGCACAGCTTCGTGCACGAAGTTAAGTTAAAATTCTTAATTGAAACGCAGGGAGGACAGCAAGTTCGGGATCAGAGATGATTCAGGCTTCGTTACTTTTACACGGTTCCATATAAGCTTGTGGGCTTTCCGCAAGCGATCAGTTTTTTTCAGGTGTTCTGCTTCTGTGAGCAGACGTTGCAGGTTGCACGGGGGCTCAAGAAGGCTCGTCGGGCTGCTGCGAGTGCATCACAATCTACAAGTAAGTGTTTCCCGCTGATTGCCACTAGGTGGCAACAGAGGCATGGTGGTGCGTCCGGTCCCATGTCTACGTCCAATAGGTGATTGTGAGTTATCCATGTGTCCTGCGCATAGACGGTTAATGAACACTTGGACTCCCCCATTAGAAAACCTGGTGTCCTACTCTCCCACGGTTGGTTTAACTGCAAGCATCTTTTGTCCACTTTGTTGCCAAGAGTCGATCCATTGTGATGTTATACGTGAGTTGATGACTGGGAACCAGTCCCGGTAATGGATGGAGATGAATTGTTCTTGCTGGGTCGACACCCGTTAAGCGAGGGAATCTTCGCGTTCGTTTCCTCTTATTCCCGCGTGTCCAGGGATCCAGCAGAACTCGACCGCCGAGCCCACCTCGGACATCGTGAATAGGCCGTGTTGAATGGCGGGAGCTCCCACTCCGTCCGATGTTTTGGATTTGATTTGAGCCTCATTTCCACCAGAGCCTCAACGTGAGTCATAATAGGCTCCCACGTAGGGCTCGATGATCATTGATTCCAGTAGGCTCGCACGCCTAAGTGTGCGAGGAAAAACAAAACAACGCTTTCAACGTTAGAAAAAAAGTGAGAATTTCAGCAACGTCAGACGCACGCTGGTGCGCAAAAGAAAAAACGCCTACTCGAAACGGACCCCCGCTTCCGATTCTTTATAACTTAAAGAGTGATATGTACGCACCGTTTTGCGTACAGGTAGCATCGTCGAGATTAGTACAAGGTCAGTAGCTACACGGATAAATTCAGCTCCGACAGCAACGTAACACAATATTTACAGCTACGCGGTTTACTTGTATAAATACAGTTTATTTATTTAGGTAAGATAAAGACTCAGATAACACGAAACGAATCCTCGCCTCCAACCCCTCAGAACCTCATGAGTTACATGTCCATACGCCAGTGCGCACAGATAGTATCGTCGAAATTGGTATAAGGTTCACGTCTACTCGGATAAAGCCAGCTCCGACAGCAACGCAACACAATATTTACAGCTACGCGATCCAGTTGTATTGGTACAATATATTTACTCAGGTAAGATAAAGACTCGTATGAATCGAAACGAATCCTTGCCTCAAACCCCTCAGAACCTCATGATTAATATATCCACATGCCAGTGCGCACAGATAGTATCGTCGAAATTGGTACAAGGTTCACGATACACGGACAAAGTCAGCTCCGACAGCAACGCAACACAATGTTTACAGCTACGCGATCTAATTGATTTGTAGAGCAATTTATTTATTCAACCAAGATAAAGACTCAGCTAAAACGAATCCCCGTCTCCAGTCACTCAGAACTCCAAGAATGACATGCACGCGCGACAGTGCGCACAGACAGCATCGTCGAAATTGGTACAAGGTCCAAGACTTCGCGGATTAGAAAGACTCCAACCGCAACGCGTCACAAGGTTTTATAGCTGCGCAATCTAGGTCAACCCCAGAAACTGCATATGGTCCGTGCACGCGCGAGCGAGCGAGCACAGACTGAAGAAAAAATACCCATTCCCAAAATCACTAACACGAACTCCAGCACAAATACTCAAGCGTTATAATATTGTGGATCGTGAAAAAGAAAGTAAGAGCAGGTTCGTCATGGGCAGAAAAACTGCCTAGAACATTGATTTGGCACCGATTGTTTAAGGGGATAGGGCGGGGGGGCATTGGTCTCTTGGGTCGCAAAAGAGCCCGATGAATCCCGGAGGGTGACCCATGTCCCCCGGGTCTTCCCGAGCTCCCCCGAGACCCCTCGCCTCAGCTCATCTCGGCTTGTCTCGAATCATTTCGGCCGGTTTCGGCTCGTTGCGACCAACTCGACTCGCCTCAACATGTTTCGACTGATCTCGACGCACCTCGACCAGCCTCGACGCGACCCTCGCCTCTTGCGCCAGCAATCTGCGGACTGAAATGGTCAATTGTTCTACTCAAGCGTCTCATATGAACATTTTTCTGTGTATGGGTTTTACAGCGCTGGGAGGGGGGAGCAGAGGTTCCAGGATTCAGAGGGGCCTCTAAAGGGTCCCACAGTTTCTCCAAAGGGTCTCAAGGGTGTCCCAAAGGGCCCAGAAAGGTCCAAGTGGATCACCCCAAACAAATCCACCTGGCCTCCTAAGTCCCCGGATTCTCAAAACCCCGGGTCCCAGAGTCCCGAGGGTCCCTGAGTCCCGCGGGTCCCACGAAAACCTCCCCTCACTGGGCCACCTTGTCTCAACCAGCCTCGATACATATAATAATAATAACCAATTCAAAATTAATCACCATGAAAACAGGGCAGAGAAAAATACTAGAGCCCAAGCAAGAAGAAATAATAAAATACTAAAATAAAGTGTTAATGATCTATAAAATGAATAATCATCCATCCATTCCAACCGATGTTTTGGAGCCGTCAGTGTATATATGACGGTGCTCAGATTATTGTTCAACTGTACTCTACGGAGCTGAGGCTTGGGGGTGTGGGAGCTGAGGAGAGAAGAAGGTTGAATGTTTTCGAGATGAGTGTTTGAGGAGCATGGCTGGAGTAACGCTGAGAGACCGGATCACCAACGACGTGGTCCGAATCAGAACAGGGATGGTGAAAAAGTTGGAGAGCAGAGTGGATTCGCGTGTACTGAGATGGTTCAGGCACATGGAGAGGATGGATGAAGGGAGATTGGTGAAAAGGGTGATGAATGCGGAGGCGAGTGGTCGCAGGCCTAGAGGTAGACCGAAGTTTGGGTGGGTGGATGGATGGTCAGAAGGAGGCGTTGGGAAGAAGACATGAATGTGGAGGAGGCGAGAGAGCGTGCAATGAACAGGCGTGAGTGGAGAATGGTTGTGAATGGTTGATTTTGACGCTGCTCCGATGTGCTTTCCCGCCCAGGGCATCCCGCTGTAGGGATGGTCGTGGGTGGGGGGGGGCCCGGCCATTGTGACGCGGTGGGGGTAAGCCAGTGAAAACTGTCAGGCCCTGCTGCTGACGACGGTTCCTCGGTGCATTCGGGACCCAGAGTGTAAGTTGAGGGGCTACCGGCCGGACCCTTCAGCGCAAAAGGGCTAAGTTGTGTGAGTGTGAGCGTATGAGGGTGTGTGGTGCGCCTTGCCGTCGGCCACCCCCCCTTTCTGGGGGATGCGGCCTAGTGTCTGTATCTGTATCTGTAAGTAGTCGTGCGAATTCTCGGCGGTACGTGTTGGTGGGGGTTGTTGCTTGGGGCACGTCTGCAAATCTAGGTTAACCAGTGGTGGGCCGATCATCCACGTTGTGTGTTGATTTGAAGAATTCGGTAGGAGAATGAAGGCTTGATTGCTTTGCGTCTGATGTTCAGCGAAGTCAGTAAGTTGTCCAACGTAGATAAAAGGGTGGGCATATGTTCATCTCAGCCGCAAAGAGGCGTTCATCAAGAATGTTGGTGACGTCACTGAGTGCTGGGCTCTTGCTGTAGCTCCTTGTCTTGAAATAGTACTGTAGTGAGAGTTGGTCTCTCCGGAGCGGAAGAGGAAGCTCGTTAGCAAGCACGTTCAGGGATTGGAAGGGTGTGGAACGAAACGCACCAGTTGTGATACGCAGGGCGTTATTTACTATGATGGAGAGACGTTCAAGGATGGTTTTGGCTGCTGAACCGTAACCAATTGCTCCATAGTCAATGCGCGAACGTATTAATGTTCTGAATAACGTCATGCCGGTGTCCATATCGGTTCCGAATTTCAAGGATGTTACAGAGAGGATAAGTACGGTTGCTTTTTAGCAGAGTCTCCAGGGTTGCAATATGAGGTCGCCATGTGACATTAGGGTCCCACACAACACCGAGGAATTTTATTGATTCCTCGTATACTAGCAAAGTGTTGTTTAGCGTTAGGGCTGGTTTCAGGTGTAAGCCGGGCACAAAGGTAAAGTGCATGCTTTTCGTTTTGGAGGGCGAGAATCGGAATCCGTTCAAGGAGGCCCAGTTCCCGACTAGGTTTAGACATTTCTGGAGTACCTGTTGAATTGTTAAACGGCTAGGGTGCCTGCAGCTTATTTGTAAGTCTTCCACGTATAGTGATGAAAGCAATCTTCCGTCGCGCGGGAGAATGTCTGCTATCTGGTCGATTTTGAGTATAAAAAGGGTGACACTGAGGACGCTTCCTTGGGGGACGCCCATTTCTTGCGGATATGATGGTGACAGGGTGTCGCCGACCTTAACCCTGAAGGTGCGATTTTGCAGGAATTGGTGGATATAACGTTGTAAGTGGCCTCTCAGCCCTTTGCGGTGGAGATCCTTCATGATGTCATAATTCCAGGTAGTATCGTATGCCTTCTTCACGTCGAATAAATGGAAATCACGTGTTCCCCTCGGACAAATGCCTGCCTTATGTCCGATTACAGTCTTACAAGGTGGTCCGTCGTAGAGTGGCGCTTGCGGCCGCCGCATTGGATGCTGTTAAGGCCTGCATGCATCTCAAGGTTGTCGACAAGGCGCGTATTTATCATTCTTTCCACGGTCTTGCTGAGGACGCCGGTAAAAGCGATGGGGCGATAGTTATGTGGGTCACCGTGGAATTTCCCGGGTTTGGGTATCGGGATAATTATAAATTCCCGCCATTGATCGGGAAAAAATGAGTTTGAGTACATTGTTGAACACTTTTAATAAGTGCTCACGGGCGCCATCTGGGAGATTTTTGATCATGTTGATGTGTACCCGGTCTGGCCCAGGTGAAGTTTCACGTGTGTGGTCTAGAGCGCTCTGTAGTTCATGGAGGGAGGAGGGTTTGTTGTAGGCCTCTTCGTTTCTAGAAGTAAAGTCAAGATATTCGCTTTCTCGCAAGTCCTTCTCCCGTTGGAAAGCAGCCGCGTAGTTATTGATTGCGAAATCTGGCTAAACGTCTGAGCTAGTTTATTTGCGATTTCCGCGTGGGAAGAATAAGTTCTGCCTCTGTCAGGAAAGATGTTAATAGGTCGCTCGGGTTTTCCCTCACTACGACGAATTTTTTCCCACACCTGGGAAAGTGGGGTATTTCGATTATTAGTATTGACTAATTGAGCCCAGCTTCCACGTTTTTTCTCCACAAGAAGTTTTCGGTATACAGCAGATACCCGTTTCCACGCTACTCTGTTCCTGGGGAACCGTGCGCGTTGGTAGGCATGGTTTAGCTATTCACGCTTATCTCTTGCTTCTTGCACCTCTCGGCACCACAGTAGTTTCGAAAAAAAGGTTGAAGGGGCATATTAGGGAATGCTTGCCTCGGCTGAAGCTTGAAACTTTTCGTATAGTCGAGCGACGTCTTCGTGTTCCGTAATATTTTCGGGGATGTTGTACACATAACTCCACGCTGTGTGCTGAGCATTGCACCCAGCTGGCTTTCCGGTAATTGAATCGATGTTCTTGTGGGGCAGGGTTTCTTGGTTGGTTGGTACGAAGAAAGCGGTATGATGACTGGGTTATGGTCGCTGTCTTGTGTTGAAGGCAAAACTTCCCAAACGAGTTGGGGTGCCAGAGTGGGGGAGCATATGGATAAATCGATGGCAGTTTCACATTCGGGGGTGATTCGGGTGGGTTGTCCGTCGTTGAGAAGGACCAGATTGTGAGTGTTTATGGTGTTGGCCATTATCACTCTCCTGGGGTCTGTTCTCACGCATCCACATGTTTCATGGTAGCTGTTGAAGTCTCCAAGGAGGAGTATTGGTGAGGGCATTTGGTTTAGCAATTTGCTCAATGGTGCTTCCGAGAGGTCATGGCTTCTTGATGAGTAGATGGATACCACTGTTTTTGGCCTTAAGACGCATATCTTTATGGCGATAGCTTGAAATTCTGTCATCAGGGGAAGGGGGAAGTGAGGTGCACTTTGGTGGACCATAAGTGCCACTCCGCAAAGAGCAGTCACGTTGGTGTGGCCTTCGCGGCGGTGTATGATATATTGGGGGATTCTGAAGGTAGTTGTCTCTCGGAGTTTGATCTCTTGGAGGCCTATCGCCAAAGGTTCATGTGTGTGATTATGAATAGTAATTTGTCTTTCTTATTCCCGAGTCCCTGGCAGTTCCACTGGAGTATTTGGTGTTTATTTTGAAGGCTGTTCGCACTCTGACCTTGATGATCTTGAGTGGTCGCGTGATTTGCTGGAGCTTTTGTGGTGCTCGTATTCTCGAGTTAGCCCAGGGTTTCCGGGTCGAGAATGTTCAAGAGAATGTCTGCCTTCGGTGGAAGATGGCTTGCTGTGGTTGCTGCGGTCGCGGCTGCGAGTGCTCTTGTGGGAAGACGAGGGTGTGTGCTCTTTGTGTTTGCTTTGTGAGCGAGTGCGCTCTTCTTCTGTGGTAGCCTTTGTAATTTGTGTGGAGTGCATGGTATTTAGGCCAGATAAGATGACTGGTTGTGCAGAGGTCTCGCGTATAAGCTCTTCGAGATAAGCGCTGTCAGCGAGGCTTGGTCGTTCTCGCTGGTGGCGTGTTCGTGAGTCTGGTTTGTTAACGGTGGATCGTGTCCCTCGCGGTGGTTTTCCACGAATGGAGCCGCATTTGAGACAGGTGGAGGTAGTTCTCAGTTTTGGTCCTGGAGGGCCCTTGTTCGAGAGTTGTTACTGATCTTTTTGCTCAGTGGCGCCTGGGTATAGGAGGTTTCTTCATCTCTTTGCTTTTTGGTTTTTTAGTAGTGAGCCTTGCTGCGTGGTCGACTGCGGGGGATGCATCCATCTCGTCACCCTCCTGGTCTCTGCACAAATCATTTCTAGCGCTGTGCGTCTCTGGTGCGGGGGCGGTCGCTGGGCTGAATGAGGAAGCACTGCAGCCAGGTAGTAGTGTTGGGGTCTTGTTACGATGTTGTTCTGATGATGTGTGGATGTTGTCGTGGGAGTTTGGTTGGATTGTCGATTTGACTGCTCTGACATAATTGATGCGGTCTAGGTTATCGTCTTTCCAGATTTGGATGGCTTGTTTCCGTGTGACTCTGCATTCGTTTTGTGCGATTGTTATTTCTTTTTGGTCCATGAGTACTGGGCAGTTGCGGTCGCCTGCCTTGTGGTAACATTTAGGGTGGCGAACAGTGCAGTTTCATATGTCGTGCTCGCCAGCGCACTTCTTACATGTAGCTGGCAGTATGCGATGACGTGGCCGCATTCAAAGCATTTTTTACACATTGGGGGCCATGTTGCAACTGGGTAGGTTGTGGTTCTTCTCTTGTTCTCCCGTTACGTGATTTTATCCATGTTGATTGACGGACTTTGGTAACTCCGTAGTCTTCAGCTAGACCTTCAGCGAAAGCACTGAGGTCGGTTGTATGCGTGTAACGGGAGGTGTATATAATTCGTTTGGTATCATTGGAGAACGGCTGTATTTCAACTGTAACTTTGAGTTTGTTTATGTGGGTAATCTTTTGCACAGCGTTACTTTGCTCACGTTCTGTGACGTAGGCCAGATATTTCTTCCCCTGTCGTTGTATTTCTTTAAATTTTCCTCATAGTTGTTCGGTGAGTGACTTAGCCATTATAAAGGGATTAGTTTAAAAGGCAACTTTGCTTGCACCACTTTCGTTGAACGTTATGAGTAAGTGGGTGGGAAATGGTGCCGACCTTCTCTCCCGGGTAGGAGTGTCATTTAGGGAAAAGCGCATCGAGACTACAGCCTCTAGTCGCCCGACCACGTAATCTATCTGGTATTGGAGGATTGCTCTCTCCCTCTCCTCCTCTGGGCAGTCTCGGTACCCAGTGCGGTGTCCGTTTACTTTGCAATAAAAACAGAGCTGTTCCTTGGACTGGCACGACTGCGAGTCTTCCCGTTTGTCGTGGTCGTTCTGGGAGCAGTATGACATCTTTGTTTACCTTTACAGTTTCCTCTCGTGTGTCCGTGTTTCTGGCATTTATAACATCGCATCGGACGTCTTTCAAATGGTGTAACCTTGGTTTTGGTGGCGCAGAAGGGAATGTCTAGATAATTTGGTGGAGTAGGGCAGTTGAATTTTAGTATTAGGGCTGTGGTAGTCTCTCTTCTTGGTGTGATCTTCGGTGCGACCTTTGCTTCGACAACGCAGTCTTCGTATTGAACGAGTCCAGTGATGTACTCCTCGATTTCCTCCTTCGGGATATCTTCAACGTAGATCAAACCTGAACTTGTAGAGACAGTTGGGTGTGGCAATATTTTGCATGACTTTCCGCAGAGTCAGGTTTTGGAGAGAATCGTGTCACTTTGAAGTTTTGTGTCTACTCTGATGGCAAAGCCTTTGTCGTCGCTGGTGGCGACGCTCAGGACTGGGCGGCCAGTGGAAGAGCCCAGTTTTTTTCGCAGATTGTATGGACTAATGTCCGGTCTATCGTTGGCGTCGAACGTCATCTTCAGGAGTTCGGGAAAGGTATGATTATTGTTGAACAAGTTTTGTTCATTGGATGGCGTGTATTGCTTCCTCCTTGCAGCCCTTGGAGCTCGGTTGGGGTTTTTATAGGGTGAAGAGTTGTCGAAGTTGTCGGACGTAGAGGTGGAGGTACTTGCGTAAGTTGCGGGTTCTTTAGTTAGTTTGTTTCTTAACTAGTTCATGGATACGGAGAAAAATGGTCTCAACATGACCCTCGAGTCTCGTTAGACGGTCGTCCTTTGTGCTAGGTTCTGCGGCGAAAACTTCTGCTTCCTGCTCAGAGAGAACGGTCGTTTGGCTTAGTAGTTTCAATATTTCCTAGACGTTCCTGGTTAGCTCGTTGATGCGGTTGTCACTCCAGTCGTCGTCAGCTGCTGAGGTGGCGCTGGTCATCTTTGAGAGGCTGACGTTCTTGGCCGTTGGAATCTTGGTCTTCGGCACTCTGGAGGGGATGCTGGTACCTCCTAAATGAAGTTTCTTTCTACTCCCCATCCGCCCCCTGGCTCGCGCCAGGGGCCAGGGAGTCGACTTTAGAGGTCTCTTCACCGGCTTCACTTGAAGTGAATTTTCTAAGTTAATTTTAAAATATCACAAACAATGCAAGCAAACGTACGGTTTGAGGTCCCGGCACAAACTAGGGATCAGCCTGTGCAGTGAAGGGGGTTCTCAGTTAATAAACCGTACGTGAACAAACGCGAATTCCAGAAGAGCGTGGTGTTGAGGTTTGTTCGTGGGTTTGCGAAGTGGACTGAGGAGAATCCACTGGCTCTGTACTATTAGAGTGGGATTCCATTAAAGTTTGTTCAATCCCACAGGGACCTTTGTGTGGTGATGGTTGTAGAACTGAAATTCCACTATCATGTCAGAGAGGTTGTGGGTAAGGCTTCAGGATTGGCCAACAACCTGCTGAGATCCATTGTTTGCCGTAGCCCTCACTTCACGGTGTCCCTCTTTGTGATGTACGTTAGGCCTATCATGGATTATTGTTCGTTGGTGTGGATTTTTTTTTTGGGGGGGCTTGAGATTGCTCGAGTCTGTGCAGAGGAGATGGACAAGAAGTGTGGATGGTCTGGTTGAGTAGTTGGATTACATTTCCAGTCTGAAGCGACTTCGCTTGTTTTCTATTACAGGGAGGTTTTTTAGGGCCGACCTTATTAAATACTGGAAGATTATCCGAGGGTTGAATGGTAGCACTGACTTGGGGTATTTTTCGGAGAGCTCCTGATGTGAGAACTTGAGGCTATCCCTATAAGCTTTTTATGCCGGCTTGCAATACCGACATCAAAAGGAGATTCTTTGGAGCACGATTTGTTCAGTTGTGGAACAGCCTTCCAAGTTTTGTGGTTGAGTCTGATTCCCTGGCTGCACTCAAGGCGTTGCTTGCGGAGTTTCTGGGTGATGTTCTGTTCGAGTTTGTTAGGGTTGGGGGAGGTTCTTCAGTAACATGTTGGTATCCTAGCTTTGGTGTTGATCTACCAGATGCGCCATCTCCTTTTGGGTGCCCCCCCACTTTTTTGCATGAGTTGGGGGTGTTTCTGTGTCTTGGTGTGTTGTGGTGTGTGCGTGTGTGTGCTCGAGAGGTATGTGGCATTGTGCTTCTCTGTTTTTCTCTATTAGTTGTTGTGGTGCTGGAGTGGTGGGCTGGTTTCTGTGTGTGTGTGTCTGGGTGTGTTGCGTCTTCGTGTGCTTCTCTATTTTACAGTGTGCTGTTCTATAATTTATTCATAAATATTTTTTGACATTCGTACGGGTTGTTAAAATGATAGCCAATGATGCGCACTAATTCCAGTTCCTATACCTGTGCTAACACAGCTGTTCTTAATATTAGGCTGGCGCGCATTGTTGTGCTGGCCTCCGAAGCTCTGCTGCTCCTCACTGGCTTGCGGCGCAGCTGGAGGGGGCTGCAAAGGTACGAGACCTCTTTCCACTCAGTAATGCTACTATCCATTCATCACTCAATAACAACACCACACCTTCTCGTGCCCAACCTTCATCTACGCCCGACTTTCTTCCACTTACCACTCCAAACTCTCACTCGCCCTTACCAACCAACTTAGTCTCACTCAATGCTAACACATCTAACTTCCTCCTCACAAACATCAACCCAATCTCTCGCCTGTTTTCTTCATTCGTACTATAACCACGCAAATTCAGCGACCCAAACAATGGGGTTCGGAGAGGTGTGAGCCTCTTCTTTCCCCGCCCGTCCGCTTGCCGTCTTTTGGGGAGAATTTTTACATAAGAGGGGATTCCTAGCCATCTCGCCCTGCCCCTTTTTAGTGGCCATTTAGGGCACGCAGAGGTTGCAGTAGCACATGCTAAGCTCGGGCTACTGGGCTTTTCTTTCAGTCGCCTTCTACGAGACGCAGAGGTTACGGTTGCAGTATTCTAACATCTCCGCTACGGGGCAAAAACATAGCTCTATAAAAAGGTTTCATGGAAGAACAAGCGCAACTTAACTGGTATTAGTCACCCAAAAGGAGCAAATTTAAGACCAGTGTGCAAAGATTCTCGATAGAATTGTTAAGAGGGAGAAAGTCGAGTTGAATGAAATTTTAACTGGAAAGAGAAGATGCAAACGAGGTAAATATAAGGTAGGTCAATTCAGGATAGAGAAGAAAGGAAATTTGAGACTAGAATAGATTAGAGTATCAAGGCTTTCTAGTGCACTGCAGTCAGTGTACTTTTGGCACCAAACGTCAGACCAGCAGCCAGTGCTGCATCAAGTCATCGTCCGTCTCCGGGATTGTTTCGACTCATTGTATGCTTAGGTCACAGATGTGTTCTTCTCACAGTGAGGTAGACGGTGGTTCTACAAGAAGGAGGAATTAATCCGGGACAAAGATTATGTATGATCAATTCACAAAAGATCAGATTTCAGCTAGGAGGTTGGTTTCTCGAATATAGTTAAGGAGCGGTTCCGCACTGAATTGCTACTGAGGGAACTCGGTAAGCAGGTCCAGGAACCAGCTCCGGGGAAGTATGTGCGTCGACGTTCCGTCCAGGTGGGGCACTCTGCTAAGACGTCAGCAATTGTAAGAGGGACTGAACAGTCCATGCAGTACGATGGTGGCGACGCTCCCATTAGATGTCTGTGCGTTAGTTTGCTATGTACAATTCTCAATCGGCATAGAGTTATCTCAGTCCATCGAGAACGGCTGCTTGAAGAGACCCAGGGTATAGGTGTGCCTTTGATAATGCGCAGTTTATTTCTCACAGGAACATCAGACCATTCCATGTTCCATTTATTTCGCACAGCTCTTTAAATCGCTGGGTAAAAGTCTTTATATGGGAGTGGATGTTGTTCTGCTGGGTCAGGCGCCGCTGCAGCTCTTCGCGCCGCTTCGTCCGCCTGCTCATTGCCCACCACCATACAGTAAGCCCGGAACCCAGCACAAATGAACGTTGTTTCTGGAGAACAATCGCACAAGCCAGCGCAAAATTGCTGAAACAACAGGAAGGCAATTTTTGAAGGTCTCCAAGGTTTGAAGCACGCTAAGCGAATCACTAAAGATCGAGATAATGGTATCTGGAGGAGTATCGGCTTTCAAGAGGGCGTCGCCAATGGCCGTGAGTTCCGCAGTGAAAACTGACGCTGATGGCGGGAGTTTCCTAGCGACGACGCGCCCGGGGAGTACCACTGCACAACCCACAGCATCGTCGTCTTTCGATCCATCAGTGAAGATCTGCAAGCAACTAGAGTGATGGGTCTCTGTATGAGCTATAATAATAGCTGTAAGGTTTTCGAGTGCAACATCTGCTTTTGGCTAGAAAAATAGTGAGGGCAGAGCATATTTTTTGGTATACGCCAGATAGGAATAGCATTTCGCGGGAGAGGGTCTACCATGATACGTGGCAGCCGAAGCTCAACAGTGAGATGCTTAATGTGCTGCGAGAAGCTCGAAGGAAGCCAGATTGGGGTGGAACCGCTGTATTGTGATACATGTAGAAGAGCTATGACGAGTCAGGATATGGCAATAAAACTGGAATTCGATTTGTTCTCGTCGCCAGGCAAGGCTAGGCTCACCGGTTTCAAAAAGCAGGCGGACAATAGGGGAGGGAAGTCGAGACTAGCAGACAAAAATAATATATATGTTATGTGCTGTACGAGGCCCTCTGCACAGCAAAGTTTAGTTAGGAGGTTAGCCACTACCCACCGAGCCAGTCATCATGTCGTACATAAGAGCCCCTAGGCTCCACCAGTCAGCTGCATGATCATGTCCTCTGCGCAGTATCACCTCTGGAGCCATGTACTCTATGGTGCCACAGAAGGTGTGTGCCTTGCTGCCATCCTGCACCAACAAAATGCAAAAAGGTCAAGTAATGTTGGAGAGGTCTTTATCCTTTACCTCAGACATTTTGCGTGATGACATTTTTCAACGTAATTGGAGAACTGGAGTTCGGTCAGTAGGTGAGCAGCAACAACACCTTTTAAATCCAAATTAAAATAAGATAAGCTACATTCAACAAGACATTGTCTGCTACTGCAAAACCACGTCTCCCAGCATTGTATGTCAGGACCTTTTAGAAATTAATTTGGATTTGTTGACAGCATTTAATCAAGACATTCAAGATCTCGGTTTGAATACAGAAAACTACTTTTCCACCAAGCGTCAGATTGTTCAGGCATACCAGGGAACATGAATTGGGTTTAGACTGACGCAAAAAAAAGTTTTACATTTAACATATCAGCTTGGTTCTCAGCAAATGCATTTCTAATGATAAATTTGATATTATAATCCATTTAAAACTGTTGGTAGATATGATTCAGAAAGTTCTTATTTATTGGAAAATCCCTTTAAAAAAACAAAAATCATTATTGGGTTAATGTAGATTCTACACAAGAGCCTTTTAATCATGTGTCGCATGACATGATAACTTCGTACCTATGGGAGACTAACCAATTTTCCAGGAGTAATAACTACATTCACGGAACACATAGCACCACGATTTTTCTTCTTGGTATTAATTCACATATGTAAATACATTTCCTTACAGATACAGCTAATAAATTCACAAATGTCTAAATAATTATTTTGCCATTAAAATCCATGCGTGCAAGGTCAACTCTATTTGCATGCAGCAAAATTGACACATGGATTGCACTATATATACTCATAGTTTTGTTTACAGTCAAAGTTTCATGTTCACTCCGAGTTTAATCTACACATACAGACACTAAGTTGAATGTCACAAAGAATCCCCTAGAAAAGGGGTGGCCGTCGGTAAAGCGCACCTCACACTTCTCATGCGCTAACACGCTAGCAGACTTAGCTCTTTGCCGCCGAAAGGTGTGGCGGGGCCCCCGCAACACACGTCGAGTCAGGAATGAGGTCCCATATCCAGTGTTGGCAGCTGAGCCCGACAGCGTTTACTTCTTTACCCCTGCTGCGGTTCCCCTCTGTGCCTATGTCCACTCACCTCTGCTTCCATCACCCTATTCACTAAAGCCCCGCCTATGCTAGTCGACAGCACTGGCGAACAGTGGAAATGGACACGCTCGCCGGCCAAAATCTGGTGTTTTGGAAACTATTTTACCTTCTCTCTTCAACAGGAGATGCCAGGTATTTAAAACACAGCATCATTCAATACATCTCTATTTAGGAAGACACCAATTTTGCTAGCATCAACACTCCTCAAACATCTTCTTACTTTTACCCATTATATCTTGCAGCATCCCACACACACTCGACCAAATTTCAACACTAGTTTATACAACTTCTCCGTATTAGCCACAACTGTCGTATTATCTGCAAACAGTAATCAACTCAATTGTCAACTCTGTCCATTTGCTCTCAACAAGTATAAACCTCGACCTATTACACTCACGTTCACCTCCCTGACCACTCCATCCATGTATAGGTTGAACAGCCAGGGAGACAAAACGCAACCTTGTCTCAGTCCAACTTCCACTGTGAACCAAGCACTGGCCTTGCTCTCCACTCTGACACATGATCTGCTGCCAACATAAAAAAATCTGAAAGGCTTTAAACCATGTTCCGCCTACTCCATGCAAACGCAACATTCTCCACAGCAACTTCCTGTTGACCCAATCGACACAAGCTTCACTTGCATACCGCTTAACAAACTACGATATCACTAAATGTACTCATAGTTTTAACCAAATCATCTCCAAATTCCCAATATGAGGCCGCCAGGGCCGAGTGGTTAGCATTCCGACTTCAGGTTCTGCATGTCGCGATTTGAAGTCGTAGCAAGAACACTGCGGTTATGTGACGGGGATTGAGCACCTCTACCCTCTGTCAGCCTAACTTAGTCACTCTTCTAATTGGGGGAAACTATTATATTTCTACACATAAACTTTCTCCAATATTGAGCAAAAACTACTTACGTATCCTATTTTCTCCTTGCAAAGACCAAAGTCTGTGAGCTTGACGTGACCCTCAGCATCAAGCAGAATATTCTCAGGCTTCAGGTCGCGGTACAACACGTGGCCCTGGTGGAGGTGCGCCAGAGCAACGATGATCTCAGCAAGGTAAAAGCTGCAGAAAAAAAAATACAACTAAACTGCAATAAGGAAAGTTAGAATGCAGCAAGACCCTGAAATAGGAATAAGAATTTGCTTGATATGATTCAGAAAAGTGTTGAAAATAAAGATTGTTTTATAAACAAGAGATAATACAGATAGTTTCAGATATATATGCAGACACTAGACTGAATCCTTCAGGAAGGAGGGGTGGCTGACGGCAAGGCGCACCTCACACTCCTCTCATACACTCACTGTTAAACAATTTGGCCCTTTTGCACTAAAGGGTGTAGCCGGAAGACACTGCACCACATACTCCGGGTCATGCGTGCGGTCTGAGATCAGTGTCATCAGCAGGGCTGTCAGTTTGAGTGGACCACCACTCCACCCAACCCATTCCCAACGAGATGTCAAGGGCGATAAAAACACAGCAGGACAGCGTCAAAAAATCATCCATTCACAACCATTCTCGCCTCACGCCTATTTATTGTATTCTATTTTGCTGCCTCCACACTCGTGTCTCTCCTCCCTAACGCCTTCTTTAGGCCATTCATCCACCAAAACTTAGGTCTACCTGTATTCTTACGTCCACTCACCTCCACCATCAGCACCTTTTCACCTATCTCCTATCATCCACCCTCCCCATGTGCCCAAACCATCTGAGAACACGCTAACCTTCTCTGTTCTCTAACTTTTTCAGCATCCCCCTTCTAATTTGGACAACATCGGTATTGATCCCATCTCTCAGTGTCCATTTTATGCACCTCACGCATTTGATCTAGAAAACATAAAACCTTCTCTCTTCTGCTCTCACCCCCCGAAGTCTCAGCTCTGTAGAGCGCAGTTGGGACAACTACTCCCTCATACAACTCTTTTTGCTAGCATCACCGATGTCCAGCAGCTAATTACACTTTTCAGTGAACCGAACAATTTTACACCATTCCTTCACTCGGGAGTTTTCTCAGTGTCCATTAGTTCAGTTTTCTCCGCGTGGGAGCCCAGGTGGTATGAACACTGAACTCCCTCCAACACCTCTTCATTTAGGAGGACACAGATTCTGCAAGAATCAATTGAATCTGCTCACATCAACATTCCTTGATCATCGCATCACTTTACTTTTACAGACATTAACTCAAAGCATCCTTCTAACACCCACTATACCTAACTCCAACACTAGCCTACACAACTTCTCCAAATCCGTCACCAGCGTCACATCATCGCAAACAGTAACAGGTGAAAGCTACGACCCATTACACTTGCATTCATCTCCTTGACCACTTGATCAATGTAGAGATTAAACAGTCATGGACTCATAGTTTCATGACGATCATTCTAGTACAGATACAGACACTAGGCCGCATCCCCCAGAAAGGGGTATGGCCGACGGCAAGGCGCACCTCACACAACTTAGCCCTTTTGTGCTAAAGGGTCCGGCCGGTACCCCTGCAACATTCACTTTGCGTAATGTGTGCAGTCCGTGGATCTGTCGTCAGCAGCAAGTCCCGACAGGTTTCACTGGTTTACCCCGCCGCGTCATAATGACCGGGCCCCCCCCCCCCACTCACGACCATCCCGACAGCGGGATGCCAAGGGCGGGAAAGCACATCAGAGCAACGTCAAAATCAACCTGTCACAACCATTCTCCATTCACGCCTGTTCATTGCACGCTCTCTCGTCACCTCCACATTCATGGCTCTCCTTCCTAACGTCTGCTTTACACCATCCATCCACCCAAACTTTGATCTACCTCTAGGCTTGCGACCACTAGCCTCCGCATTCATCACCCTTTTCCCCAATCTCCCTAACCCATCCTCTCCATGCGCCCGAACCATCTCAGAACACACGAATCCACTCTGATGTCCAACTTCTTCACCATCCTTGTTCTGATTCGAACCACATCGTTGGTGATCCGGTCTCTCAGCGTTACTCCAGCCACTCTCCTCAAACATTTCATCTCGAAAACATTTAACCTTATTTTCTCCTCTGCTCTCACCCCCCAAGTCTCAGCTCCATAGAGCACAGTTGGGACAAGAACACCCTCATACAGCCCTCTCTTCGCTTCCATCCCCAACGTCGTACAGCTCATTACACTCTTCAGTGCACCCAACACTTTACACCCCTTCTTCACTCGCGCCTTCACTTCAGTTTCCACTAGTTCAGTCATCTCCACATGGGAGCCCAGATACTTAAAACACTGTACTTCCTCCAAGAGCTCTCCATTTAAGGTGACACTAATTTTGCTCGCATCGACAGTCCTCGAGCATCTCATTACTTTACTCTTACCCACGTTCACTCGAAGCTTCCGCCTCTCACACACTCTACCAAACTCAGACACTAGCCTATATAGCTTCTCCTCTGAATCCGCAACCAGGGCCGTATCATCAGCAAAAAGCAACTGGCTCAACTGCCAACTCTGCCCGTTCGCTTCCAACAGTTCCAAGCCACGACCCAGCACACTCGCGTTCACCTCCCTGACCACTCCATCCATATCTAAAGGTTTAACAGCCAGGGAGACATCACGCAGCCTTGTCTCAGTCCCACTTTCACTGTGAACCAATCACTCACCTCACTTCCTCCTCTGACACATGCTCGGCTGCCAGCATAGAAACTCTGCACCGCTTTCAACAATGTCCTCCCACTCCATGCAAACGCAACACCCTCCACAGCACTTCCCTGTCCATCCTGTTGTATGCCTTCTCCAGATCCATGAAGGCCCAGAACACATCCTTTCCTTTGGCAAGGAACTTCTCACATACCTGTCTCACTGCAATAATCTGATAGACACATCCTCTACCACTCCTAAAGCCACACTGTTCCTCTCCAATTGCACAGTCCGTACAGTCCCTAATCCTTTTGATTAGCCTTCTCCCGTACAACTTACCAACCACACATAACCGACTGATACCTCTCAAGTTGCAGCATTCATTTTTTTCATCTCCTTTGCCCTTACATAGCCGAAAAATGCAGGCACTACGCCACTCAATTGGTACCACGCCTGCCACAAAACACAAGTTCAGTAACCTCACCAACCATTCGACAATCGTTACTCCACCCTTCTTCAGGCACTCTGTTGCAACGCCATCCAAACCAGGGGCATTCCCTGCTTTCATCACGTCCATCGCCACCTGCACCTCTTCCCTGGTAATGTCCACCACAAGTCTTTCTCCTAAAACTGACATCTGAGCACCACCACCCACAGCAACAATGTCAGCCTCTCTGTCATCCTCGACATTCAATAACTCATCAAAATACTTGACCCACCTCTTTCTTACATCACCACTTTCCAACAACAACTGGCCATTTTCATCTTTTACCACTTCCTCCTTTCTGATCTCTCCCTTTCTCACCCTCTTCACCCCTTCCAGAACATCTTTTTGCTCTCAAAATTCTGGCACAACCGTCTGTCCCATCGGGCATCATTTTAGTGCTAATCATAATTGGTCGTTACTAATCAGAGCGGAATGTGCTCAGATACTGGCCTTGTAAGCCCTGTTTTTGTTTGAAATGACCTGGAAGGCAGTATATCTTGGTAAAAGATAGTGTGTCATTCCACAAATTTATCAACCAGCATAATGTTGAAATAAAGAGGCTATCTAACAAAACAAGATCTCAAAAATCTATGCTCCTAGCAGGATGCATTTATTGTGGATTCACCATTCTGTATCCTCAAGGAAGATCTATGCTACTAGCAGGATGTGTGTAAATTGTGTAATCACCTTGCTGTATCCTCAAGGAAGATGCCCTCTCTCTCAAGGTGCATGAAAAGCTCCCCGCCCTGCAGGTACTCCAAAATCAGGTACAGCTTTTCGTGCGTCTGGAAGGCGTACACCAGGTCCACCAGGAAAACGTGCTGCCAGGCAATAGCAGGCTGCATCATCAATCTTTTCAACACTTAATGCTGATTAGATTCTGACACTGCTGTAGCGAAATAATCATGTCTACCAGCATTATAAGTTGTTTGCAACAAATATATGATTCGTAGACTGCATTTTATATGATTATTAGGCTTCCATTTTGAGTGACAAACATTTTGGACAGGTGTTTGATAGTAAACACACATTAGGAAATATGAGTTTGATTTAAACTATTGTGACTAACAGTACAAAAAATTCATTACAGTAGCTTCTCCACTATACCTATGCAATTATAGCATGTTATGATTGCTATCAAACTGTTGAGTGAGGGGAGGGTGTGAAGTGCTGAGTGCACTGAAGAGTATAACATGCTATAGGACCTTCAGTATGGAAACAGAGAGGATTGTAGTACGGGGTAGAAGGTTTCAACAGAGTTCAACGGGACAGTGACGTACATCAGTAAGGGGAAGAAGGCTGAAGTTTTTGAACTGAAATGTTTGAAAATTACTTAAGTGATGCTGATGGAAAGAATCATTAATGACATTGCAAAAATTAGAACCAGGATGGTAAGGAAAATAGATGAATGTAGATTCACATAAACCAAGGTGTTTTTGGCAAATTGCAAGGATATATGGGAGATATGTGAATATGTTGTTGAGATGAAAGCAGTGGCAACTGGTCATAGGCCTAGAGGAAAACCAAAGTTTGTGTGAATGTATGGCATGAAGCAGGCTTTGGGCGTGGAATAAGGAAAAGAGCAAGCAATGGATAGGAGTGAAAGTAGGTAGAATGATTGTGAATGGATGAGTTTCATGACCATGGTGTGCTTTCAAACCCTAGGAACCTCTAATGTTAAATTAAGCTCACTTTGATTGTCTCCAGTATGTTTCGTTCAGCTTTGGTGTGGTCTGTATCCTTCTGGTTCCTGACAATAACTGCTTTACGCACCACCTTCATGGCATAGATCTTGCCAGCATCAGCTCCCGTGATCTTGCGCACCTGACAATCACAACATTAGTTAGGCAGGTAGCTAAAAGAAAAAGAACAGACTCAAACTAAGGATATAAAATCACTATATATTTCAGACTAGCATACCCACGAGTATAAAGCTACATTTGGGGAAAAAATGGTTAGGAAAACGTCATGTTTGACATGTTTTCTTCTGTTGCTAGTGATATATTGCAGCCTACCTTGATGCTCTCAAATTTCCATTAAACATCATTAATTTCACTTCTATCCCTGATAACATAAACTGCTGGAATGAATTTCTTCAAACCCTAAAATAATTATCACACTTCGGTACAAATTTAATCTTTTTTATTGTATAGCACAGGTCCAAAAACTAGACATGAAAAACAAATAGCTAGTTATTAGACAGTTTATACTTTGTTTATATGAAGAACTTCAAGATATTAAGTTCAAAGCTATTTTGAGTGGATTATGTATCTGAATTACATGGGAATTTCCTGTTTTTAGTTTGCAAGCATCACAGATTCAATCAAACAAGTGATTGGTATCAATAAGGCTCTTCTATGTTGTTATATTTTGATTGTCATTTACAGAAAAAATGCAATTTGCTAAATTACAGAGTAAATACAAACCTGGAACACTTTTCCATATCCACCTTTCCCAAGAACTTTAAGAAGTTGGAAATCCTGTCGTCCACACTTGTCAAACCCGTGGGGTCTTAGTTCCTGTTCCAGAGAGTGAACTGTAACATTGTCCTGCCTGGAGACAAAACATATATAGTTACCACAAAAACTTTAATGAGTATATATAGCAAATGCAGATATGTGCTATCCAAAAAACATGGCAATGAATTATCCTACTGATTTTATTTCCAACTCTTCAACAGTAAGTTACTCAGCAAAATCTTGGGGGACCTCACACATTTTCAAAAAGCTTTGAAATAACTCAGAAAATATGTAACTTAGATACTTGGTATCTATGCTGTGCATAACACCTTTTATGACATTGTGCAATTTCAACATTGTATCATTATACTGGATCTTCTCCTCACATCTGAGGATCGCGTTGGCGAGAAGTTTGACCAGCCGCCGCTGCCCAGTTACCAGCATTTTCCCGTTGTCTTTGAGTAGACCTTCATTGGAGAGGGGCCAGAGCGGCTGACTGTGGTCCTGTATTTGGCGCAAGAGGAAGTACGCCACAATTTTGGAGGCTTTGTCCCAGATTGTCTGGGGGCTGGAATTTTGCTATTCTTCAGTGTCTGATTTTTTTTTCTGCAATCTTGTGGTCCCTCATTGATAAGGTCATACCCTCAAGTCTGTTTGTTCTGGCCTGCTCATGGGCTGTTTTGGTATCAGAGGTATGACTTCCATAGAAGTGGGTCAGGGAGCAGAGGGTTTCAATTCAGCCTGTGCTCCAAAAATATTACACATACAGCTATATTGAGCTAAGTAAGGACTGCAGAACTTTTTTATTTTTTCATTGATTTCTATTAGAAGTAAGAGTACAAGTTACTAAACAGGCCTGATAACCATAAGGTTTTCTATGCCTATGATAGAAATTAAGAGATTGGTTTTTGTGCTGTTGATCCTCATTGCTTGCAGAGGGGTATATGAAACAGGATACTGGTAGGATGTGGCAAGTCTTTGCTGATATTTTTCAGGAGTTTTTGTTAGTGTAGCTCCATCCTTTTCCAGTACTTTGCAGGAAGTTTATTAGATATTGGCTTCTCAAGGTGGTGGGTCCAATGAATACTTTCAGCTCTTGAATCCAGTTCCAATATGGGTCCAGATGATCTACATCCACATCTACTGAGAAGCTGTGCTGATGAGCTTTCCCTCCCTCTTTTATGAATTTTTCAAAAATCCTCATGGACAGGAACAGTCCCTGAAGTATGGAGCAAATTGCTATTTGTACCAGACCAGTATGCTTGGCATCAGTTTGCTGCAAATAGATGGAAAAAAATCAATATTTTGATATTTCATCAGTGCAGTTTTGGGAGGAGCCATGGCACTGAGGACCAGTTGCTGATGACCTATATAGATGTTGGGAAGCAGATTAATAAAAGATATGTTGTGGATGTCATAATGCTGGACTTTTTGAAGGTATTTGATGTGGGAAGTCATGCTGCGCTGCTGTCTTAACAGGAATCCTTGGGTGGTTGTATTATTTTGTTAGTCTGGATTTTAGCTTTCCTCTCTGGTAGAAGGATCAGCTTTTGTGTCTCTTACCTTTGCAGCCCCCTCCAGCAGGACCACAGAAAGTGAGGAGCAGCAGAGCCGGGGGAGGCCAGCACAGCCATGCGCGCCAGCATACTATTGAGAACAGCAATGTTACCACAGGTATAGGAACTGGAATTAGTGCGCACTATTGGCTATCACATGACCCATCCGCATGAATGACATAAAAAATAAAAAAATCTAGAACAGCACACTGTACAACAAAGAAGCACACAAAGAAGCAACACATCAGGACAGACACAAACACACACCCACACAAACACGCACCACAACCCACCACTCCAGCATCATAGCAGAAAGCAGACAAATCCAAAGCCAGGATGCCAACACCCTGCAGAAGAACCCGCCCCAACCTAAACAAACTCAAAAAGAACATCACCCAAAAACTCCGCAAGCAACCTCTTGAATGCAGCCAGGGAATCTGACTCCACCACAAAACTTGGGAGGCTGTTCCACAACTGAACACATCGTACTCTAAAGAATCTCCTCTTGATGTCCGTATTACAAGCCTGCATCAAATGCTTATAGGGATGGCCCCGAGTTCTCGCATCAGGAGCTCTCCAAAAAATACCCCCAAGGTCGGCGCCACCATCCAACCTGCAGATGATCCTCCAGTATTTAATAAGGTCTGCCCTGAGAAACCTTCCTTTTATAGAAAATAAGACAAGTTGCTTTAGTCTGGAAAAGTAATCCAACTCAGCAAGACCATACACACTTCTTGTCCATCTCCTCTGCACTGACTCAAGCAATCTCAAATCCCCAAGAAAACCCACATTCCACACTGACAAACAATAATCCATGAGAGGCCTGATGTGCATCACAAAGAGGGGCACCATGAAGTGAGGACTAAGGCAATTGGTGGATCTCAGCAGGCTGCTGGCCAATCGGGAAGCCTTACCCACCACCTCTCTGACATGATGGTGGAATTTCAGCTCAACATCAACCACCACACCAAGGTCCCTGTGGGATTGAACAAACTTCAATGGAATCCCACAAGCAAACCTCAACACCACACACTTCTCCGAGTTCAGCCTCAAGTTCCAAGATGAGGCAACCGCGCCAACTGTATCCAAATCCGACTGCAGACTTGACACACCAGCAACCGCAGACTCCTTCACCCTCTTGTACTGATGGTACAGCTTGTATTTGTCAGCAAATGTGAGCAACCCAGTTGATGTAGCAAGTGGTGTTCCTCAGGTTTCTCTTCATGGACTACCACTGTTCTGGATCTATATTAATCACATCTCCAGTGGTGGTCTTGTATGCCACTTCAAAGAATTTGATGACAACTACATGAAGTACTAGAGATACTTACATATGGACACTGAGCCTGCCATTCAAGGTGTACAGTCACTCCAAAGTGGATTGGATACAGTCGATTCTGTTGTAACGTCCTGGAATCTAAGTTTGAATCTGGACCAATGTGTTGGGCTGCACTTTTACAGAGGTCGCATCAGTTATGATACTCTGGTTCCAGTTAACCAGTATTTCCTGGAGAGTAATGCATTAAAACTTGTATGTCAATGTGGATACCTGTCTCCCATTCCATCTTTATATTTGTGTGGTAGCAGGAAAGGCCTGTTTGCATGCCCTGGGAATTTAGGCTGTCCTAATATGTTTTGCACATTCACCCACTTATTGGGTATGCCAGATATTATGGGGACTGCATGCTGCTCGAATCTGTCCAGAGGAGATTACCTTAAAACATTGATGGACTTGCTGGTGTAATTGTGGTGGTTTGAAGGGCCTTCATTTGTTTTCTATCCAGGTCTGCTTCCTGTGGCAGACCTAATTAAATAGGTTTCTTACCTTAGCAGCCCCCTCCAGCAGCGCTAAAAGCAAGTGAGGAGCAGCAGAGCCAGGAGAGGCCAGCACAGCCATGCACTCCAGTTTAATATTGAAAACAGCTATGTTAACACAGGTATATAAACTGGAATTAGTGCGCACCATTGGCTATCACATGAACCATCCATATCAATGACAAAAAAATTGTAAAAAAATTATAGCACAGCACATTGTACAACTAAGAAGCATATGAAGAAGCAACAAAGACAGACAGACACGCACACACACAGACACACATATACATAGACACAAACACACACAAAAACACACACACATACAAAGACACACACACACACACAGACAAACACAGACAGACACACACAGAAACACACAGAAACACAGAGACACACACACACAGACCCATATACACAGACACACACACACACACAGAGACACACACAGACACAGACACACACACAAGCACACAAACACACAGACACATACACATACAGACTCACAAGGACATACACACACATACCCACCCACACACACACATTCCCACCCACAAGTAAACAAACAAACAACAATCAAACAAACAAACAAACACACACACAGCAATATATACATATATATATAAAAAAGAGGGGGGGGGGAGGCAGCACTTCCAGCAGGTAGATCCAAAGCTAGGACACCAACATGTTACAGAAAAACCTCCCCAGCCTAAACAAACTCAAACAGAACATCACCCAGAAACTCTGCAAGCGACTCCTTGAATACAGCCAGGGAATCTAACCACCCAAAAACACAGAAGGCTGTTCCACAACTGAACACATTGTGCTCCAAAGAATCTTCTCTTGATGTCTGTATTACAAGCAGGCATCAAGAGCTTATGGGGAGCCAGGTGTTCTTGCCTTAGGAGCTCTACAAAAAATACCCCTGAGTGAGGTCTGCAACACCATCCAACCTGCAGATGATCTTCCATTATTTAATGAAATCTGCCAAGTAGTAGTAGAAATTTGATTTTGTTTTCCGCCGGAGTCCCAACGCGACGTTAATGATGACTTCGCCGTAGGCAATTGAAGAGTGGCAAAGTAGGTGCAGCATAGATTACGAGTAGGTTCAACGTAGATTTAAAGTAGGTTCAACAAAAATTCAGAGTAGGTTCAACGTAGATACCCAATAGGTAGTAGTAGATACCAAATAGGTTTAATGTAGATACAGAGTAGATTTAACGTAGATTTAGAGTGGGTATAACATAGATTCAGAGTAAGTTTAACGTAGATTCAGAGTAGTTTTAACATAGATTCAGAGTAGGATCAACATATATTCAGAGTAGGTTTAACATAGATTCAGAGATGGTTTAACGCAGATTCAGAGAAGGTTTAACGCAGATTCAGAGTAGGTTTAACATAGATTCAGAGTAGGTTCAACGTAGATTCAGAGTAGGTTTAATGTAGGTTCAGAGTAGGTTTAACGTAGTTTCAGAGTAGGTTTAACGTAGATTCAGAGTAGGTTTAACATAGATTCAGAGTAGGTTTAACATAGATTCAGAGTAGGTTTAACGTAGATTCAGAGTAGGTTTAACGTAAATTCAGAGTAGGTTTACCGTAGATTCAGAGTAGGTTTAACGTAGATTCAGAGTAGGTTAAACGTAGATTCAGAGTAGGTTTAACATACATTGATTCAGAGGTTTAACGTAGATTCAGAGTAGGTTTAGTGTAGATTCAGAGTATTTACAAGTGTTTACAAGTGTATGAAGACAACAACAGGCCTTTTGGCCCAAACTGGGTTGCCTTTTAATAGAAGGAGGTAAGTTCTGAAGTAGAACGACTAAGATAGCGTCTTTTGTCGGTGTATTTTCTGTTTTAATAGATCGAGAAAGGGAAAGTTTGTTGATGGAAACAACATTTAACAATGATTATCGAA